>PYXC01000951.1:272500-287500 GCA_015244755.2 Tenualosa ilisha | reverse complement strand
ATGGTAACCTGGCCACAAAGAGGCAGAGACACACTATTTTTCAATGAATTGTGAAGCACCGTTTATTTCCAAAACTTTAAAGAAATTAGAAGATATTTAAAAGCAATAGTTAAAATAAAATAAATGATACGAACAGTTACTACTAAAAAGCAATGGGGTGCGGTGGATTGAATAACTCAAGGCAAAACAGGAGCAACACTCTGCAAAGCAGACCAATCATGATTATATAGACTGTGTGGCTTTCAAAACCATTGGAAGTCATAAGTGAAATTGAAATTCAATTTCAATTAGTTACATAGCCGTAGAAAAAAACTATTTGGACTTTAAAATAACCTTTTTTTCCTGTAGACTTGCACGATGAAAAGAGAACAGAAAAAGCATACAGAAGGAGTATACTTTGGACACATTGACACATCGCACGACTGTATGGCACTGTTTCTACAGAAGTGTACTTAAGCATTAATGAATTGTTCCCCAACTCTCTACTAGCTTCCCTGTCTCCTTCACTTGCTCTTGGGTTTATTCTCAGCGCTCATGAACGATTGGCTAAACCCCAAACGCAAACACATACTCTGACCTGACTCTCAAATCAAGCATTCAAGCCAACAGACCAAAAATGACTCTATCAGAGCATTCTGGGGTGAGGTAGCACCAGTGTTCCCAAAACAGTGTTTAGGTGTTTATCAAGCAGCAGGGTTAGACCCTCAGAGGCAGCCAGGGTTATCATCAGTGGCAGCGCAGAGGTGAATTGGGCCGTTTGTAAGGCGATCAGATGCAAGGACTTGGAGGGCATGGAGATAACGTGGGTGGTCCACCTGCTATTAGCCCCCTTATCTGATGCTGGATCTGCCTGAGCACATCTCAGAAACCTAAACCAAACTCACCTCCTCCCTCCCTTCCTCACTCATGCCCTCTCTCTCTCTCTCTCTCTCTCTCTCTCTTTCACTGCTTCCCTCACTCCATTGATAACAATGGGTGCTTTCGATGGCCTGTTTACTTCAGGTGATATGGGAACATGTCCTGAGTCACTGGCCTACATGTGTGTCGTTTGCAGACATGTGATTTAACGCCACGTGTCATGACACGATGTGAAGTGTGGCCGGAGGGGTTTGGGGTTTGGGGGTGGTGGGTCAGTGAGGTGGTGGTTGGGAGGTTATGAGATTTCTGGGTGACGGTACTGAGGTGAGGAGTGTAACAGAACACCCCGGTTTGAGAAATGTGGTAAAGACCTCAAGTTTAGCAATCCAGCTCTCACCGTCATGCCATGCTAATATAAGATCCAAATCAAATTCCATTCACATTCCAATCTTCTAGGAGTAGTTTAATGCTTCAGTGACTGAACGTACAACCCCCTCCAGCTTGAGTCACTTTCACTCCTTTTGTCTTGAGACTTTTAACGATTTAGCTGTTCCTCCCATTGCCTGTTCAAAAAGTGTGCAAGTTGGTCCCCGCTGGCCAAAGACCAGGGAGTGCAGATCTCCTTGGCAGCCCTGAGCGCGCACCTGAAGACTTATTCAATCAGACATTAACAAGGGCACCCGCCAGCCAACAGCCTTGTAACTCCGAAGAGCAAGGTGTCGGGATCATTAATTTTAACAAGCTAGAGCCAATCATAACCTCAGTGGGCCTGTTAATGCTCACATGTCGTGTACCATCACTGATGCAAGGGCTCCACGTTGCTTGGCACTGCTGTGCTCTGGAGAGAACATAAACGACGTGGTGTATCAATAAAGAATGAGGGACAGAGAAAAAGGAAGAAGAAGAAGAAGAGGAGGAGAAGAAGAGGAGGAGGAAGAAGAAATATGAGGATGACAGAAGAAAAAAAAAGTTGAATCTCCTCTATGACAACGCAGCTTGAACTCATTACACATCAGTATTAGTTTAAGCTCAGGGGCGGTGTGTGTGTGTGTGTGTGTGTGTGTGTGTGTGTGTGTGTGTGTACGTGTGCATGTGACAGACCCTGAGCTGTGCGGTCTGGGCCATTCTCAACAGCAGCAGCAGCAGCAGCAGAGTGGCTAGAGTATGTGCGGAATTTTAATTGTCTGAGACAAAGAGGTTTTAATTTTTCTTCAGCTCATCCATCTTTCTCATTTGCACCCCCCCACACACACACACACACACACACAATTCCCCCCTTTCCCTTTCCCTTTCACACACAAACACACACACACACACACACACACACACACACACACACACACACACACTCCTCTCTCTCATCTGCCTCTCCACCTCTCTACCAGGACCTCCTTGCCCCCACGAGACAATAAAGTCGTCTAGCGCTAAGTTATAGGGGGCCTTTGAAGTGGCGGAGGAGGCCCCCGTAAATTTGCCATGCACCTTTGGGAGCGGCCTCTGCGCCACACCGCACCACACCACAGTGGTCCTGGGCCTCGCCTCGCCTCGCCTCGCCTCGCCGCCGGTTCATAGCTGCGCGTGATTTGTGGCTGTCTGTGGCCGAGTTTCGCCGGCACTGTAAATCTTATGCTGTACATGTCGTTAGGAAAATAGGCCAAATTTTTTTTCACCTAATGTGTTTGTGTGTGTGTGTGTGTGTGTGTGTGTGTGTGTGTGTGCGTATGTATGACTGTGTGTGAGTATGTGTGTGTGTATGTGTGTGTGTGTGTGTGTGTATGTGTGTGTATGGCTGTGTGTGTGAGTGTGTGTGTGTGTAAGCATGTGTGTGTGTGATGGGGTTAATGGGGCCTGGTGAGGTCAGGCATTTTCTGTCTTTTTCTCTAGCTCCATTTAATACTTCTGGACTGTGTGTGTTGTCCATCATGTCCTCTGTGTCCTCTGTCTGTCCTATCCGACGTCTTTTGACTCCCTGGACCCTTTTGTTATTTTGTTAAAATGTATTGCTACACTTTATTACCACATGTATATTATCAAGTTGATTTTTATTTTTACAACTATTTTTATTATTTTTCAACTTATTTTTACAAAGTAGTTTTAGGTCATTTTTAAACATTTACCAAAAACACACTTTTCTCTTGCTGGCTGTGCTGTAGTTCAACTTCTTTTTGCGTGAAAGAATTTATAGCTTGCAAGGCAATGTTTTCAAAGTAGCTTCTTTACTCTCGACCAAACTCCCAACCAAAGCCCATGGGCCCATCTTCCTGACTCCAGGCCGCGATCAGTGCCTTCTCCTGGGCCTCGTACCTGTCCAGACTTCCTTGGACTGGCCCTGGCTGGCTGTCCTACACGCTCGTAAAAAGGCGTATTGCTATTAAGTTATAAAGGGCTCGGTAACAAATGCACCGTTTCATGGCTTAAAAGAGTCCGAATGCCGGCACAGGAATAAAAGTGAGTTATTGTTTCCACTTTTAAAAGCACAGCAGCGACAACTAACCGATTTCAGAGAGCAGTCAGAGAGAGAGAGAGAGAGAGAGAGATGAAGGAATGGATGAAGAAGAACATCCAGAGGAGGAGAGAGAATGGAAAAAAGCATGAAAGACAGCGAAAGAGATGTGCTGCAGGGGATCTTTGTCCTCTCTTCCTCCTCCTCCTCTCTATGTCTCTCGTTCCCTCTTAGCCTCTCTCTCTCTTTCGTCCTCTCACTTTCTCTCTTTCTCGCTCTGTGTCTCTTTCTCTCTCTCTCTCTCTCTCTCTTGCTCTCGGCCTCCTCTTCTCCACAGACACCTGCGTGCGTCTAATGTTTCAGCAGACCCATGAAAAATAAGCGCATAGCTTGAATCTCTTAATCCACCCGGCTCCGGCGAGGGTGGTCACATGATACCAGACGGACGGAGCTGGCGATGGCTGCATGCGCCTTCAACAGGGTGGATCGGAGGGGTGGGGGGGGGGGGGGGGTGGTGTAGACAAGTCTGGGTGTTTTTTGGTGGCAGGGTTTCTGAGGAAAAGTGGAAGTGGTGGATGAGATAGGATGGGGGGGGGGGGGGGGGGTTTAAATGATCAGTGAGGTTGGGATGTAATGGGGTATGGTGGTGGTGTGGTGGTGGTGTGTGTATGTGTGTGTGTGTGTGTGTGTGGAGTGGGGTGGGGTGGGGTGGAGGTAGTGGGGTAGCTTAATCTTTTTTAATTCAAATCAAGGAGGTCCCTGGCGGGGGCGCGGGGATGATACCCTATACCCTGCAATCAGGCTGACCTCCACTTGCGCCGCACTCTAAATGATTAATGGAGCTGGCTCCCCGCGGGTTGCCAGGGCAACAGGAAACCCGATAGCCCTCAGGAATTTGCTGCCTGCCCGAGACTGAGTGAACGAGGGAACGAGCGAAGGAGGGAGGAATAGAGAGAGAGAGAGAGAGAGAGAGAGAGAGGGAAAGAGGATGGAGACTTTGAACCAGAGCAAGAGAGTGAAAGTGAGAGTTAGAGAGTGTTCTGATGGTGTGTGTGGAGGGGGAGGCAGTCTTTATTTTGGGAGGAATAGAATGTACCCTAAATATTCAAAGGACCCCCAAATGTTCCACTCATCACCCAACTGCATCTGAGAGGGTGTACAGTCTACAGGAACCTTCTGAGATGAACTTCAATCCATCCTGACCCCAGACTGCAGCTCCCCATATCAAGTCTTTGTTTAAGGGCACGAGTGCTTGCAAAGAGTCACAGCAATCACACTGTCACTGCGTCCAACAGAGCAGACATCTGAGTCCTGCTGAATCTACTGCTGAGTGGAACTGAGGCTGGAATAGAGTGGAATGACTCAGGAGTGGAGAACAGGATGTGTGTATGGGTGAGAAAGGAGGGGTTGTCCTCAAGGAGACCGTCCTCTATTGGACAGACAGGCAGACAGGCAGACAGACAGGCAGACAGGCAGACAGACAGGCAGACAGGCCTACTAACAGCACTGCTCTCCTCTCTGGCCTCTCCAAAGGTGTCATTAGAAAAGATTTGTGCTCCCTCGGGCCGTGTCAAACACATCGCGGCAAATTCATCATCAGCCATGAATCACAAAAACAGACCGTTCAACCCCCCCCCCCCCCCAACCACCACACACACACGCACACACACACACATGAATATTTTCTCTCTCTCTCTCACACACACACACACATGAATACTCTCTCTTTCTCTCCCTCTCCTCTCTCTCTCTCTCTCTCTCACATACACACACACACACGCACACACATGAATACTCTCTCTCTCTCTCTCTTCCTCTCTCTCTCTCTCACACACACCCTCTCCCTCACCCCTCTTTCTTTCTCACTCTTCTTCTCTCTTTCATGCTCCCTTGCATGCTTTCATCCCCAGTCTCATTTAATCTTTCTCACTCACTCCCTTTTTCGGTGTGTAAGATTTTACAAAATATACAAATTTCTAGTGTTTTTAGGTTTGTCAATAATATATTTCTTTACTCATTACCAAAATAAGACCTTGCATATAGCTCACACTGATCATTACCAGAGTGTGTGTAGGCGCTGTAAGGTTTCGGCTGTAAGCAGCCACAGGCCCAGGAGGAGGTGGGAGTGGCAGAAGAGGCAGTCACAGTCCCAGAGACCAGTGTCCATTTGTCCATCTCAGACAGTGATGTATGGGACACACTACATGAGAGAGAGAGAGTGTGTGTGTGTGTGTGTGTGTGTGTGTGTGTGTGTATGTTTGTGTGTATGATTCAGCTAAAGCAACCAGGGGTTATTATTAGTGTTAAAGACTCAGAGAGCACTCCATTGATTGAACCATCCGTACTCTGTGGCAGAGTGTCTGATGACCTGGGGGAGTTTAGGACCATGAGAAGAGATTTAATAGTGAGTTAACCATCTTCATAGGAATCTCAGAGCCAGTGTCTTTACTACAATGCATGTACATGGGTAATTAGCTACCTGTTTTTACATATTAGCAATGCAGGCCTTTGTGGCAATAGTAGTAATCATTGTTCATTCTGATAACATTGTACATGAACCCTTCCTTTTTCATAGACTTATGAAGACAAAATTGTAATCAACTAAATACTTTTACAAGGACCATATTACATTAGCAAATTTTTAATATAAATTAATTAGTCAGGACCACAGTGCTTAAACACATATATGACATATGATATAATATGGTTAAACTTTAAGGAAGATTTTTCCAACATGAATGTTCTGGCTGTGTTTTGTGTGTGTGTGTGTGTGTGTGTGTGTGTGTGTGTGTGTGTGTGTGTGTGTGTGTCTGTAATAAAAGTGATGGATGTCAAATTTGCTCTACAGCTGTGATGAATTCCTGCCATTACAAGCATTTCTGCCTGATTGATTGCACCACAGCATTTTCTTCTGCTAACCTCTCTCTCTCTCTCTTTCTCTTACTCTCGCTCTCTCTCTCTCCCTCTCTCTTCCTCTCTCCCTCTTCCCTCTCTCTCTCTTTCTCTCTATCCATTTACCGTTATTTCTATCAATTTACCTAACAAAATATATCAGCCTTCTGGCCTTTTTCTGGGCCAAAAGAGAAAGTAATCCACACACACAAACACACACAAGCTCTGACCTGCAAGTAAAAAATCTGGACAGGCTGCAGACTGACAGACAGTTCAAAGAGAAGGTCTAGTGCCCCTGACATACTCAATGGGAAGACAAACAAATCCCCCACCCTCCACCTCCACCTCCACCGCCAGTCAGGGGATGTTTGCAGACGCCCCAGGGTCCTGAGGCACTTTGCTTGCTCAAAACGCGCTCTGATGGATTGAGATGTACTGCTGGCCACACCACTGTTGTGGAAAACAGGTCTCCAAACAACATAACAGAGCTGTTTCATGAGGTCAGCGTTTTCGTTTTTCTTTTTTTCTCTCTCTCTCTCTCTCTCTCTCTCCCTCACAAACCCAAATGTTGACTCTAAAAATCCACAGGTGTTCCATGAGAGACGTTTTTCTCCCTCTCCTTTTTTTATTTTCTCTCTGATTCCACTGCGCTTTCAAAACAGCTTAGCATCACCCTCAGTTCTGGTTTCTCAGTCAGGTGTTTTTTTGGTTGTTTTTTTTTTCCCTAGTTCATACTTATGATATCATTGGATTTGCCTCTGAAGATGAAATCAGGACTTGGGACCTGAATAGCAGAGCTACAGTGAGCTAACTGCTCTATGATGGAAAAGAGATCACCAGGCTACCATTGCTGTGGGCAGAGCTTTGATATGCTCTGCAGTCTAATTGTCACAGGTTGAGTAGTCATGACTGGTACCTCTAGTGGCTGACCAGCCCATCTCACTCCAGACAACAAACAATAATCTCAGAAACTTGGAAACCAATGAAGGTCCAAAGCTCCAACCCCACCCCACCCCATCCTCCCGGCAGGTGCGCACAAAGAGGTGTACATCCACACCAGCCATGTCTCCATGGCTGACTGCTCTTCTGCATCAGCTCTCTTTCAGGACTCTCTCACAATCCAGCACATTACCGATGATCAGGCACCTCAGTCACACTCTGCCAGAGACCTTGCCCTTGGCTCTTCAGGGTGTACATTTGCTGGTGCTCTGCTTCCAAACTTCGCCACGGCAACTCACATCATTCCACCAGTGTTCCGCAACAAACAACGCCCCCCAATCACCACCACCCTTATGTGTGTCTAACTCGAGTTTGAAGCCCAGCCAATCAAACAGGAACCAACCAACCATCATGCCACCAATCAGTATTGTAGCTTCTGCTGTCCTGTCCTGAGTTGTGTTGTGTTGTATATTGTTGCATTTTCTTAGATGCTATAGTGTAGTGTAGCATTGTCCTACATGCTGTAGTGTAGTGTTGTGTTGTCCTACATGCTGTAGTGTAGTGTGACATTGTCCTACATGCTGTAGTGTAGTGTAGTGTAGTGTTGTGTTGTCCTACATGCTGTAAAGTAGTGTAGCATTGTCCTACACGCTGTAGTGTAGTGTAGTGTAGCGTTGTCCTATATGCTGTGGTGTAGTGTAGTATTGTCCTACATGCTGTAGTGTAGTGTAGCGTTGTCCTACAGGCTGTAGTGTAGTGTAGCATTGTCCTACATGCTGTAGTGTAGTGCTGTGTTGTCCTACATGCTGTAGTGTAGTGTAGCGTTGTCCTACATGCTCTAGTGTAGTGTAGCGTTGTCCTACATGCTGTAGTGTAGTGTAGCGTTGTCCTAAATTCTTAGATGCTGTAGTGTAGTGTAGCGTTGTCCTACATGCTGTAGTGTAGTGTTGTGTAGTGTAGCGTTGTCCTACATGCTGTAATGTAGTGTAGCGTTGTCCTACATGCTGTAGTGTAGTGTTGTGTTGTCCTACATGCTGTAGTGTAGTGTAGCGTTGTCCTACATGCTGTAGTGTAGTGTTGTGTTGTTCTACATGCTGTAGTGTAGTGTAGCGTTGTCCTACATGCTGTAGTGTAGTGTAGCGTTGTCCTACATGCTGTAGTGTAGTGCTGTGTTGTCCTAGATGCTGTAGTGTAGTGTTGTGTGTAGCGTTGTCCTACATGCTGTAGTGTAGTGTTGTGTTGTCCTACATGCTGTAGTGTAGTGTAGTGTTGTCCTACATGCTGTAATGTAGTGTAGCGTTGTGTTGTCCTACATGCTGTAGTGTAGTGTAGCGTTGTCCTACATGCGGTAGTGTAGTGTAGCGTTGTCCTACATGCTGTAATGTAGTGTAGCGTTGTCCTACATGTCGTAGTGTAGTGTTGTGTTGTCCCACATGCTGTAGTGTAGTGTAGCGTTGTCCTACATGCTGTAGTGTAGTGTAGCGTCGTCCTACATGCTGTAATGTAGTGTAGCGTTGTCCTACATGCTGTAGTGTAGTGTAGCGTTGTCCTAGATTCTTAGATGCTGTAGTGTAGTGTAGCGTTGTCCTACATGCTGTAATGTAGTGTAGCGTTGTCCTATATGCTGTAGTGTAGTGTAGTGTTGTCCTACATGCTGTAGTGTAGTGTTGTGTTGTCCTACATGCTGTAGTGTAGTGTAGTGTTGTACTACATGCTGTAGTGTAGTGTTGTGTTGTCCTACATGCTGTAGTGTAGTGTAGTGTTGTCCTACATGCTGTAGTGTAGTGTAGCGTTGTCCTACATGCTGTAATGTAGTGTAGCGTTGTGTTGTCCTAGATGCTGTAATGTAGTGTAGCGTTGTGTTGTCCTAGATGCTGTAGTGTAGTGTTGTGTTGTCCTAGATGCTGTAGTGTAGTGTAGCGTTGTCCTACATGCTGTAGTGTAGTGTAGTGTTGTGTAGTGTAGCGTTGTCCTACATGCTGTAATGTAGTGTAGTGTTGTCCTACATGCTGTAGTGTAGTGTTGTGTTGTCCTACATGCTGTAATGTAGTGTAGCGTTGTCCTACATGCTGTAGTGTAGTGTTGTGTTGTCCTACATGCTGTAGTGTAGTGTAGCGTTGTCCTACATGCTGTAGTGTAGTGTAGCGTTGTCCTACATGCTGTAGTGTAGTGCTGTGTTGTCCTAGATGCTGTAGTGTAGTGTTGTGTAGCGTTGTCCTACATGCTGTAGTGTAGTGTTGTGTTGTCCTACATGCTGTAGTGTAGTGTAGTGTTGTCCTACATGCTGTAATGTAGTGTAGCGTTGTGTTGTCCTACATGCTGTAGTGTAGTGTAGCGTTGTCCTACATGCTGTAATGTAGTGTAGCGTTGTCCTACATGCCGTAGTGTAGTGTTGTGTTGTCCCACATGCTGTAGTGTAGTGTTGTGTTGTCCTACATGCTGTAATGTAGTGTAGCGTTGTGTTGTCCTACATGCTGTAGTGTAGTGTAGCGTTGTCCTACATGCTGTAATGTAGTGTAGCGTTGTCCTACATGCCGTAGTGTAGTGTTGTGTTGTCCCACATGCTGTAGTGTAGTGTTGTGTTGTCCTACATGCTGTAGTGTAGTGTTGTGTTGGCCTAGATGCTGTAGTGTAGTGTAGCGTTGTCCTAGATTCTTAGATGCTGTAGTGTAGTGTAGTGTAGCGTTGTCCTACATGCTGTAGTGTAGTGTAGCGTTGTCCTAGATTCTTAGATGCTGTAGTGTAGTGTAGCGTTGTCCTACATGCTGTAGTGTAGTGTTGTGTAGTGTAGCGTTGTCCTACATGCTGTAATGTAGTGTAGCGTTGTCCTACATGCTGTAGTGTAGTGTAGTGTTGTCCTACATGCTGTAGTGTAGTGTTGTGTTGTCCTACATGCTGTAATGTAGTGTAGCGTTGTCCTACATGCTGTAGTGTAGTGTTGTGTTGTCCTACATGCTGTAGTGTAGTGTAGCATTGTCCTACATGCTGTAGTGTAGTGTAGCGTTGTCCTACATGCTGTAGTGTAGTGTTGTGTTGTCCTAGATGCTGTAGTGTTAGTGTTGTGTAGCGTTGTCCTACATGCTGTAGTGTAGTGTTGTGTTGTCCTACATGCTGTAGTGTAGTGTAGTGTTGTCCTACATGCTGTAATGTAGTGTAGCGTTGTGTTGTCCTACATGCTGTAGTGTAGTGTAGCGTTGTCCTACATGCTGTAATGTAGTGTAGCGTTGTCCTACATGCCGTAGTGTAGTGTTGTGTTGTCCCACATGCTGTAGTGTAGTGTTGTGTTGTCCTACATGCTGTAGTGTAGTGTAGCGTTGTCCTACATGCTGTAGTGTAGTGTTGTGTTGTCCTACATGCTGTAGTGTAGTGTAGCGTTGTCCTACATGCTGTAGTGTAGTGTTGTGTAGTGTAGCGTTGTCCTACATGCTGTAATGTAGTGTAGCGTTGTCCTACATGCTGTAGTGTAGTGTTGTGTTGTCCTACAAGCTGTAATGTAGTGTAGCGTTGTCCTACATGCTGTAGTGTAGTGTTGTGTTGTTCTACATGCTGTAGTGTAGTGTAGCGTTGTCCTACATGCTGTAGTGTAGTGTAGCGTTGTCCTACATGCTGTAGTGTAGTGCTGTGTTGTCCTAGATGCTGTAGTGTAGTGTTGTGTAGCGTTGTCCTACATGCTGTAGTGTAGTGTTGTGTTGTCCTACATGCTGTAGTGTAGTGTAGTGTTGTCCTACATGCTGTAATGTAGTGTAGCGTTGTGTTGTCCTACATGCTGTAGTGTAGTGTAGCGTTGTCCTACATGCGGTAGTGTAGTGTAGCGTTGTCCTACATGCTGTAATGTAGTGTAGCGTTGTCCTACATGTCGTAGTGTAGTGTTGTGTTGTCCCACATGCTGTAGTGTAGTGTAGCGTTGTCCTACATGCTGTAGTGTAGTGTAGCGTCGTCCTACATGCTGTAATGTAGTGTAGCGTTGTCCTACATGCTGTAGTGTAGTGTAGCGTTGTCCTAGATTCTTAGATGCTGTAGTGTAGTGTAGCGTTGTCCTACATGCTGTAATGTAGTGTAGCGTTGTCCTATATGCTGTAGTGTAGTGTAGTGTTGTCCTACATGCTGTAGTGTAGTGTTGTGTTGTCCTACATGCTGTAGTGTAGTGTAGTGTTGTACTACATGCTGTAGTGTAGTGTTGTGTTGTCCTACATGCTGTAGTGTAGTGTAGTGTTGTCCTACATGCTGTAGTGTAGTGTAGCGTTGTCCTACATGCTGTAATGTAGTGTAGCGTTGTGTTGTCCTAGATGCTGTAATGTAGTGTAGCGTTGTGTTGTCCTAGATGCTGTAGTGTAGTGTTGTGTTGTCCTAGATGCTGTAGTGTAGTGTAGCGTTGTCCTACATGCTGTAGTGTAGTGTAGTGTTGTGTAGTGTAGCGTTGTCCTACATGCTGTAATGTAGTGTAGTGTTGTCCTACATGCTGTAGTGTAGTGTTGTGTTGTCCTACATGCTGTAATGTAGTGTAGCGTTGTCCTACATGCTGTAGTGTAGTGTTGTGTTGTCCTACATGCTGTAGTGTAGTGTAGCGTTGTCCTACATGCTGTAGTGTAGTGTAGCGTTGTCCTACATGCTGTAGTGTAGTGCTGTGTTGTCCTAGATGCTGTAGTGTAGTGTTGTGTAGCGTTGTCCTACATGCTGTAGTGTAGTGTTGTGTTGTCCTACATGCTGTAGTGTAGTGTAGTGTTGTCCTACATGCTGTAATGTAGTGTAGCGTTGTGTTGTCCTACATGCTGTAGTGTAGTGTAGCGTTGTCCTACATGCTGTAATGTAGTGTAGCGTTGTCCTACATGCCGTAGTGTAGTGTTGTGTTGTCCCACATGCTGTAGTGTAGTGTTGTGTTGTCCTACATGCTGTAATGTAGTGTAGCGTTGTGTTGTCCTACATGCTGTAGTGTAGTGTAGCGTTGTCCTACATGCTGTAATGTAGTGTAGCGTTGTCCTACATGCCGTAGTGTAGTGTTGTGTTGTCCCACATGCTGTAGTGTAGTGTTGTGTTGTCCTACATGCTGTAGTGTAGTGTTGTGTTGGCCTAGATGCTGTAGTGTAGTGTAGCGTTGTCCTAGATTCTTAGATGCTGTAGTGTAGTGTAGTGTAGCGTTGTCCTACATGCTGTAGTGTAGTGTAGCGTTGTCCTAGATTCTTAGATGCTGTAGTGTAGTGTAGCATTGTCCTACATGCTGTAGTGTAGTGTTGTGTAGTGTAGCGTTGTCCTACATGCTGTAATGTAGTGTAGCGTTGTCCTACATGCTGTAGTGTAGTGTAGTGTTGTCCTACATGCTGTAGTGTAGTGTTGTGTTGTCCTACATGCTGTAATGTAGTGTAGCGTTGTCCTACATGCTGTAGTGTAGTGTTGTGTTGTCCTACATGCTGTAGTGTAGTGTAGCATTGTCCTACATGCTGTAGTGTAGTGTAGCGTTGTCCTACATGCTGTAGTGTAGTGCTGTGTTGTCCTAGATGCTGTAGTGTAGTGTTGTGTAGCGTTGTCCTACATGCTGTAGTGTAGTGTTGTGTTGTCCTACATGCTGTAGTGTAGTGTAGTGTTGTCCTACATGCTGTAATGTAGTGTAGCGTTGTGTTGTCCTACATGCTGTAGTGTAGTGTAGCGTTGTCCTACATGCTGTAATGTAGTGTAGCGTTGTCCTACATGCCGTAGTGTAGTGTTGTGTTGTCCCACATGCTGTAGTGTAGTGTTGTGTTGTCCTACATGCTGTAGTGTAGTGTAGCGTTGTCCTACATGCTGTAGTGTAGTGTTGTGTTGTCCTACATGCTGTAGTGTAGTGTAGCGTTGTCCTACATGCTGTAGTGTAGTGTTGTGTTGGCCTAGATGCTGTAGTGTAGTGTAGCATTGTCCTAGATTCTTAGATGCTGTAGTGTAGTGTAGCGTTGTCCTACATGCTGTAGTGTAGTGTTGTGTAGTGTAGCGTTGTCCTACATACTGTAATGTAGTGTAGCGTTGTCCTACATGCTGTAGTGTAGTGTAGTGTTGTCCTACATGCTGTAGTGTAGTGTTGTGTTGTCCTACATGCTGTAGTGTAGTGTTGTGTTGTCCTACATGCTGTAATGTAGTGTAGCGTTGTGTTGTCCTAGATGCTGTAATGTAGTGTAGCGTTGTGTTGTCCTAGATGCTGTAGTGTAGTGTTGTGTTGTCCTAGATGCTGTAGTGTAGTGTAGCGTTGTGTTGTCCTAGATGCTGTAGTGTAGTGTTGTGTTGTCCTAGATGCTGTAGTGTAGTGTAGTGTTGGCCTACATGCTTTAGTGTAGTGTTGTGTTGTCCTACATGCTGTACTGTAGTGTAGCGTTGTCCTACATGCTGTAGTGTAGTGTTGTGTTGTCCTACATGCTGTAGTGTAGCGTTGTGTTGGCCTAGATGCTGTAATGAAGTGTAGCGTTGTCCTAGATGCTGTAGTGTAGTTTTGTGTTGTCCTAGATGCTGTAGTGTAGTGTTGTCCTAGATGCTGTAGTGTAGTGTAGTGTTGTGTTGTCCTAGATGCTGTAGTGTAGTGTAGTGTAGTGTTGTCTTAGATGCTGTAGTGTAGTGTAGTGTTGTGTTGTCCTAGATTCCTAGATGCTGTAGTGTAGTGTAGTGTCGTGTTGTCCTAGATTCCTAAATGCTGTAGTGTAGTGTCTGTCATTTCATGTGTCATGTGTAGATGGTGTGGTTGAACAACACTTTTGGCTTTTTGTCCTGTGAGCGTGTACTGTAATGTGGGAACAAAACAGAACGCTGAGACATTGTTTGAACGTTGAGACATTCTGGCTCTTTGTCCTTGAATTTGTCTGGAGATGCTGTGTATCCGTGTGTGTGGTGTGTGTGTGTGTGTGTGTGTGTATGTGTATTGGTGTGTGACTGTGTGTGTGTGTGTATGTGTATTGCTGTGTGTGTCTGTGTGTGTGTGTGTGTGTATGTGTGTGTGTATGTGTATTGGTGTGTGTGTTTTGGTGTGGGTGTGTGTGAGTGTGTGTGCACGTGTTTGCTGTAGATGTGGTGGGTTAGAGGTATCAGAGTACTTATGGTTCATTGTCCTGGGATTGGTGTGGAGATGGATAGAGACAGACGCGTGTTGCCTGGGGAGGAAGAGGAGTCCCAGGGTCCATTTGCAGGCTTAGAATGAGAGAGTGTTTTTGGAAAATTGTACAGATTTCCTTCATAGTCTCACTCTTTCTCTGTGTGTGTGTGTGTGTGTGTCTGTGTATATGTGTGTGTGTATGTGTGTGTTTGTTGAGGGAATATCAGATGTCAGGATCATTGTGGCAGGTTTAGGTGGAATCAGCTGCCTTGTTTTCTCAGGAAACCACACAGACAGCTCCATGTTGGCCTGCTTGTGTATCGAAATACCATCCGTGTGCGTGTGTGTGTGTGTGCGTGCATGCTGTGGGAGGATATGTACACACACTGTGTGTGTGAGTAGGTGTGTGTGTGTGTGTGTGTGTGTGTGTGTGTGTTTGCATGCTGTGGGCAGATATACACAATGTGTGTGTCTGCATGTGTTTGTGTACTGAAATGCCATACTCACCCATATCACCTGAGGTAACACAATAGCTATAGTTGCCGTCTCCCCACAACATCATGTCAACTATTAATACGACTGCAGAGTGCTGTGCAGCCAGACTCTTTCTCTCTCTCTCACACACACACACACACACACACACACACACACACACACACACACACACACACACACACACAGTTACAGAGAATACCGTGTCACACACACAGTTACAGAGAATACCATGTCAAATCTGACAGAGATTTTTCACACAAACTCACTACTGGGATAACAACATTTCAGAGGCACGAAGAAGCATTTCAAAGGCATTAAATCCTATAAC
>PYXC01000951.1:262500-267500 GCA_015244755.2 Tenualosa ilisha | reverse complement strand
AAACAAACAGAGCGAGGCCCCGAACAGTGTTCTCATGTCACACACGAGGTAAATAAACCAGTTGGAACAGCCGCCACAGGCAAACGGACAAATAAATAAAAAACAAATCCGGTGTGTGCGGCGTTGCCAACCAGCTGGAGTTAGGGGAAAAAAAACAAAAACGCTCAGATATTTTTGATTATGGCTGGAGATATTTCCATTATGGCTGAGGTCATATGCAAACACTCATCAGTCATAACTGTAAGGTAAATTATGGAAATCTAAAATGGCTTGAGAAATTCCACCTCTTTACAATCAGCCCAATGATGAGCTGATGGAGTTTGACACAAGCTCAGGCAGGGGAGACGGGATGATGTGTGTTTAATGTTATTACACAGGGATCTTGTTTGTTGCTTCCGATGCATATTCATCAAAGGATTGTTTTGTTCCTCTCCTTTCAAATCCTTTTCCGTAGGTCCTTACTTGTTCACTGCAGGAGGAAAACATGAGTTTTTCATCTGTTTATTTCTTTCATTCTTTCAGCTTCCCTCCTGGCACAGCGTCTGTTATCAATACTTTATCCTGATAGATCATATTCTGATGCTGAAAAATTCCCTTTCTCACTTTGTTTTCTCATAAGACACACACACACACCTGGCCACTCTCTGTCTGTCTGTCTCTCTCTCTCTCTCTCTCTCTCTCTCACACACACACATACACACGCAATTAAAAGGCCTGCATATTTATCACACATAAGAAAAAGGGTAATAAAATACGTTGAAATACAGAACCAGTGAGATTTGCGCAAGGCTCACTGAGCGTATTTGTTGTCTGAGAATACACTGGATGTGTCTGTTTCTATGTCATTTTGACGAGTGGCAGATTGAAATCGAGACAGTGGAGATGCGCAGCCCCTGCGTGTCCACTGTGCACGTCGGAGTGATGGGAGCATTCCACCCGATACATACTTCCCTGTTGTCATCACCCACTTCAGGTCTAAGGTCGCCGATTAATCAAACCTGCCTCTCGGCAGCGAGACACACATACATGTCTCTCGGGATTACGCGGGGATGAAGATGGGTCTCGCTTGTTTACAGTAAAAACTGGCAGGCCAGTAAGTTACATTAAACTCGCAATTTCCCCGGGAACAGCTTGAACTCCGTCAACTGTTCCATTTTGCTCTTCTTCACTGCTGTGACCACTTGCGTCTCTCGACGTGTATGATGGACGCAACCGGGCTTTTTTTCCTGGTTACATTAGCTGGTGTTTGGACATCTGTGGAGGCTTGGCGCGGCGAGGGGGCTTGTCATCATGGCTTTAGGAAGTGGAGAAATCGCACAAACAGTCGGACACGCCGTAACAAAAACAAGCCCCCGCTCATTGCATTAGGTCTCTGCAATGTGCCATGGCCTCTGGGTGAAATGATACATCGGTCCTGTCAGGGAGCGATTCTCACTGGTAATTGGCGACTTCTTAAATGTTTCCTGGTTTTAAACTGTGCGGCAGCAGAGCCTTCTCAGTCTCCCACCCTCACTCTCTCTCTCTCTCGCTCTCTCTCTCATCGCTCTCCCTCCCCACCCTCTCCATTAGAGGCGGTGAAATTATGGTTTGCGGCCTAATAAAGTGAAGTTTGTATACATTGGTGTAAAAGATGCTTAGCTTTCCTGCTATTCTACTGTGTGGAAGTGTGCGCAAGCTGCTAAAACAACATTGGAATGGAACACTTGGGCCTGCACTTTCAGCGGGAGTTTTCAACACAACCCCACCATTTATTTACTTTAAAAACCTTCCCGAACCAATGAGTCTCCTCTTTAAAAGTCACAGGGAGATGTTTTGTCATAGGCAAAATATGAGCTTCTTAGAAATGATGTGGAGTTAGACAAACAGAACACTGACCCTATCACTCACAACCATTATTCAGCGTGTGTGGTTTCATTTCAATATTATGTCACTGATAATTTGAGGCTTTAAATGTTTTCTTTTCCTCAGTCTGTGAGGAAATAATAAATGTAAGGACTTTCTGTCAGACGACATGTTGTGCTGGAATATGAAATTTAGTGTATTTTACACAATTTTATCTGGAAGGCTATTTTCTGTTTGTCTTTCAGTAACAATAGGACGTATTGATCCAGGGGTGGTCTGTTTTGCAACCTGGTGTTTAGGCTAGAGATTTGGAAAAGAGTAAAAATAGCGTCCTCGTGAACTTGCAGCTCAGTTTCGAGGCCTCAGAATTCACATTGTGCCATTTTCCCCCAAACTAGGCCTTGATCAGAGTAATTCCGCTCATTTATGCTTTGTACACTGTTCCATAATTCGGTTTTACGCTTAGTTAGGCTTCGGTTATTAGGTTGTGTGCGGCGGACCTGGCTTTTGGGAGGTCTCATTTTCAGCGAGCAGTGGATCCACATATGTCCGGCTACTTATGGCAAGGACAAGGGCACTGGGAGCTTGTTAAGTGTCACTTCACTGATAAGGAAAAATCGCATCCAGGGTCAAGGTCCTATGGTATTGGCTATGGTAGGGTAGTGGTACAAAAAGGCAAGGCTAAAGATAAAACTTTGCCTCAAAAATGAAAATAACTGTGATATTGGCTACATATCCATGGCTAAGATTAAGAATTTAAAGATACAGATTATATGTTTATATTAAAATAATAAGAGTCCTCATTCTTGCGTTAGACTAGACCGGGTATTTGTGCTACTTCATATTGTCGGTGCAACTACATTGCAAGATATGGCTTGCTTCAGTTAATGTAAAACAACAATTTTGAAAGTAACAATTAACCTATTTAATTAACCTATTTGTATTACTTTCAGAAATATCAGTAAGCTAAGACTAAATTGTATCCGGCCTGCTGTAATGGGCCTTTTCTTTTTCTTGATGAAAACACCAATAAGCTAACCTGTGGTTCTGTCGACGTGAGAGCAACCGTAAGCACATTTAAAATGACAGAAATGACAATAACTGTCGGCGAGAGGAGATCATATCCCCAAATTGCACGGCCTGCCCCGCTGGGAGCGGCAAAGAGGCCACCAACATTGTTAGAGCGATGAGAGTCCGCCGCATGTCTGTTATTAAGAAGCCGTTCTCTCGCTGAGTAAATTCATTATCTCACTCCATCTTGATACTGCATCGTAAATATCAAGACACTGAGCCCCCCTCCCACAGCCTACAGGCTAAGCAGGTTTGCGATATTAATAACCAAACCGACTCCATCTCCCATACAAAAACAAACAGATATTTCTTCTTGCGGCATCATGAGTCTGACGATGTATAACATTGTACAGAAACGATCAGCCCCGCAGATGAGACGCATAATATCACAGTATACAATATTACAGCAGACCGTCATGAAAATTAGTCTTTTTTTCAAATTATATATTTACAATATTTCTGACTCCTGTTGAGTGACAACAGACGTATTTTACATACAGTTCAGTTTACTTTGACATTATGAGGAAAGATGTCTGAGTGTGAAAGATGATTAAGTGACTTATTTCAACACGCCGGTTTCTTTTTAGAAGAGAGTTCCTTGCTCCCGTGCTCACTCTTCCACCTCGACATGTCTGTCATCCCTTCAGCGTTCAGTTGTCTTCGGAGACCCATAATCTTTGCAGGAGATCGGCTTTCGCACCAACTCGGCACGGATGTTGACTTGAGGCGGAAGGCTGGTTTTTAATCATTTTTAGAAGCTCCCGTCTGTCTTACCAGATGCACTATAAGACTGATGTCCAGTAACAATAAGGACATTTTTTTCAATATGTCTTAACATTTTGTCACATAGATAACTCAACATAAATTAGCCTAGACATTCTTAAAATTGTACCGAATAGTAAAAAAGACTGACACATGAATAAACATTTTTATAATAAAGCTTATATTCCGTAATAAGAGTACAGGTAGGCTACCCAAACTTGCAGAATTGCTATGATCTGAAGCCAGAGGAGTGAAAACGAGTGAAAACGTTTAAATGGCAGGAGACAGTCTAACAAATCAGTGGAGCTTTCAATTGTAATAAAATAGCCCAGCAAATTTGATTCACATCAACTCTGTAAGACCTCAGCAAGGGAAAAGGCCTGTGGCACAGGCGCCTGGAGAGGAACGTTTTTACGCGTCATTACATCCCAGCAAAATATTTTTTTCTCCCAGTAGGACCAGATTGACAGCGCCGGTGCGAGGAGATTTGAGATGAATAATTTGTCAATGTCCGTGGGACAAAAAACGAGGGACCAGCGTCGGGAGGGGTCTTCTCGGGTTTCTGTGGCCGACATACCCAGGAATTAGGGCACGCACAAAGTGTTTCTTCTCAAGGTGACAAAAAAAAAATCAGGAAAAAAACAGTGTATTTATTGTCGGCTAAATTATAAAATATAATCATCTTGACCGTAGACCCGGCTGTAGAAGACACTTAAGAAAAGCTAACATAATTTTGATCGAGGACAGCTGTGGTTTTAGTGTGTACTTTAGGTCTACTTATCAGTATATTTCTTCTCTTCCACACCCGCCCTGCTTGGGAGGAAGAAGGAGTCATCTCCTCAGCTAGCACAAACTCAGCAGACTTGGCTAGCTGGAGAGCCTCTGATGCGACCGACCTAGTACACTATTATGTTCTCTCGGTTATTCCCCACGCCCGCCGCAGACACCTCGGGCGCTGTGCTCGTTTACCGTCGGTCACCAGCTAGAGTCTGGTTATGCCTGCCAGTCGACTCATGTCTGCTACCGAAATAGGAAGATCCTGAATGTCTTCAATGAAAGAAATGGTTTTATAATTGAAAATGCTGAAATTGTAGTCTAGTGTGCAAAACTGTAGGGAGGCAACAGATGACACCTTTTTGTTCAAGGTAGTGTCTAATAACCCCCCCCCCCCAAACGACAAAACTACGAAAATATATAAGGCCTTCTCTACTCTAATCCATTGCATTCTACTCCACTCTATCAAATAGGCTTTTACAGTCCATCACCAGTCCTATTTGGGCCTCAACTGGCCTCCTCATTACATTGTTCCATTACAATGCAGTTGA
>PYXC01000951.1:250000-257500 GCA_015244755.2 Tenualosa ilisha | reverse complement strand
GTATAGATGTATAATAGCCTCGCGCACTACTCCGTGCTCTTTGCCATGCCTGTGCACATATGTAGAACGACAGTGGGCGTGTTCGCACTGTACGTGCGTATGCGTCTCTCAAACCGAGGTTCTGAAATGTGTTCTAATTTGAACCATTTGGCTGTGATAATGTATTCGTAATAAAAGGCAGTGTTTCAGGAATTGTTCAAGCTGGAGACTCATTAATCATGACCGTTGACAACAATCATTATATTTGACAGCACCACTGGAAAATGTCTGTCTAATGAGCATATTAGTAATGAGCTGGAAGGCTTGGGTGTCAGTAGCCAAAGCTCAGTGGGGTGTTGTGGATTTTGCTGTGGATAAAAGCGTTTCATAAGGCATATCTTATGTCGACGTTTATGCACCCAGAATTTTGCCACACACATACGTAAGTATGCACAAACATATCATTCAGTTTTCAAAAAGGGAGTTCACGTATAACTGGACACCCTAAACAATTTTGTTTGCTGTGTAGAAAAACATCGCCGCCTTGTAATATTCCCCAAGAAATTCAAATACCCTTTATCTGACACAGCTTTGGTACAACCGCTGGGAAAGAAACTTCAAAAATGCATCGGACTTGCTCTTTTTCCAGTGCGGGCAGCTGTTGAAAAGGAGAAGGTTGAAACAAAGTTAAAACAACAGCGTGTTCTTGTATGCCGAATTTGCTGTTGGGGTGTTTGGCTCCACGGTCCGTATCTCTCTGCTTCCCTCCTAATATTAGCCTAAATATCGTCTCATTTTCACAAGACACGCCAGCCAAAGACTCGCGCACAGGAACCGGCGGTGTCTGGGTCTCGTATAATTTCTGCCATGTCTATTGAGCGCGAGCCTCTGCGGTGCAATCCAACACCGGCTTTTTAGCCGCGCGCTGAGCTCGCCATGGTGACCGTCCTTTAAGCGCGGTGCACGCGCAGCGGCCTTTCTCAGAGCAATTTTGTGTCCATGCAGTCTGCTATCAAGTCACTTAATACTCCATATCAGATTTCATATAATGGTAATAAATTAATAGTAGGCTAACAATAATGATAAACACAATAGTTTTTTTATGCAAAATGTCGAAAACCATAACCTGCTATTATAACTATTATTTGAGGCCCCTCATAATATGTATTTTAATTATTTGTCAGTGTAAATAGAGTCTTCGGCGGACACACCGTCAGTGATGTTAGAGTGGCGTGAACTTAAAAATGAGTGTGACCGGGAGAACTGACCCCATTGTGTGGACCTGCTTTTTCACAACCATAAAATTCACAGTTTTAATTAGACATGTAAAATTCACATCAAATTCACATTGATTTCTCCCTTGTGTAATATTAACCAACAATCTTTGATCTTTCAGAAGACAACCCACAGCACTCTACGAAAAAGACTTTCATTTTCATGTTTATCTAGGCCTATTATCTCTTCATGTTTTCCCACTTCCTACAGTTTCAGGCCGTTATCATTGATGGAAAATTATACGTTACTTTCCCACAATTCCAAATGATCATTTATGTAAGTTACCTAGCCTATTTGTTTGCTTTCACTTTTAAGCAGCCAACGCCTGTTATTTAAATATGTGCTCTAAATGCAGAGCAAATAAACTAACTTGACTCCAAAATTTAAACTGAGATAAGCTCGACATAGCTTAATAAAAATACAATATAAAAACAAATGTATGTTATTCAGAGAGATTACTACCTAATTCTAATTCTAATTACTAATAATCAATTTAACCATTTTAAAAGTGTAAAAATAAAAACAGAAGACTCGATTCGATATTTAACTTTTTTTTCATTTGTTTGTTGATGCAATCAGTATGCAACAGACCTATGCGTAACGGCCTTAGGAATTTACCGTGGCAAAACTCATCAGAAATATCACGGAGGAAGAGACCTAGGCAATGTAAGCTGATGAGTCAGCTGTCAAGATAACCATCAATGAAATAAGTTGCCATACATGTATCTGTATCTGTTTGAACATGCTTTTCAGTGTCGTACTGGCAGCGTGAGGTCTGGCATGTTAATGATTTCTACAGCTAAATATAAGTCTTTGCAAGAGACTCGACGTTTTTCTGCTGATAGATTAATGCGATACTAGGCTACATATGACACCTTTGCGACCTATATAACTGTTATGACTGATAACATTTTGTTGATTGCATATAAGAATTACTGCTGGATCTCAAACAGGGAACAGAGTTCACGCGCGTCTCTGCCTAGCGCACACAAAACTGTAATTGTTTGTTGATATACCACCCATGCCCCCAGGCCATCGTTAGATAACAAGACACAGTTCCAGCATCTGTGGAAATCGGAACGCTTGAAGCTTGTCTTGAGCAGCCGTGTGCCTTTTTTCCAAGCATTACACCCGGCCCGTGTCAGCCGGCGCTCCCCTGCCTAAGCGGCACACATTCCCTCGAATTAGGAGCCTATTACTGCTGGTATTGGAGACAGGGATAGGGATCATTCCTCAGGGATTGTGTGGATGGACACCCACTTTGAGCAAGGCAACGTTTCCTGTCCTCCCTGCAAGAGAGGAATCCGTGGCACTCTGTCCGAATCCCCTAGCTTCTCCGGCCTAATGGAGTCAGTCTGGTGGTCCGGTGGTCCTGGCCAAAGCCTCACCGCGCTCGATCAGATATTTTCGCCATTCTTACACAGGGTCAGATTTGACCGGCTTGCTGTCAGTTTGCAGAGTTGTTCTGCTGCAAGCTCAACTGAATAGGACACTGAATGCAACGGGACTGTGAATCCATAACACTTTCCCATCATGAAATGCGTGCAAGTCACAGGTACCTATTTAACTCGGCTACATCCAATTAACAAATTATGCAATAATAAAAAAAGATGACATGAAAGCTTTGGTTTGCTTTTGCAGTGCATTTTGGTGTTGAATGTAGTTGAAAATAAAAATACAAACATGAAATAAAAACATAACATTGTATGGTGCAAATTAAGTGGTGAGGCCTGGCAACACTACATGTGTTTTTCGAGTTCGTGATGATGATGACTATGATGATGATGATGATGATGATGATTGGTTAATTGCAGGCAGGCTCTGATTGCAGTAGAAAACCGCTGTTCTGTGAGGGTCCGCGCCGCGCAGGTTGAAGAGCGAGAGGGTGAGAGGCGTGTAATATATTTAACTACGCTAAAGTAGTGTTTTGAGAATGGGTAATTGCTTACATCCTTCTCTGGCCACAGGAACACTGTCCAGATCTCGACACACACACACACACACGCTTTTTGAAGCCCGCTTTCATGGCTTGCATGGCATGCGGCCAAATCTTTCGTCCAACCTGACGCGCTGACTGATAGCTAAAACAGTAGCCAGAAATGGACATGCGAATCGCGAACAGCAGGTTTGTTGAACAGATAAATGCAAAAGGTGCAAAAGCCCAGTAACCCCCCCGGATACGCTATACCTGACATTCATGTTTAATTTCCCAACCCCGGCCAGCTCAGAGGCGAAGTTCAGACCCAGCTGACCAGCAGCGGGCACCTTTTAGCAAAAGACAAACTTTTCTCACTCACAATATTTGCTGTGATAATGTTTTTTTGCCATGGCAACTTTGAGTCCAAATATCTGTTAAGGCCCCCATGGTCTGACAGCTTGTGTAATTTCAAAGTCGGCCGAATAAGGCTCCTTTTACTGGTCTAACTTAACCAAATTGCCCCGGGTAAATAAGAAACCCTGTCAGGGCACCGAGTGAAAGATTTGCATTACATGTTAGCGGTCATGTGTGACACACAGGCTCTACGGATCTATCTTTTTTTGTTTTAGGGAAACAGACACAAAAATATACAGAATTGGTCGTAATTACGTTTAAGGGTTTATTTGACTTCGAAGGCAGGCCTGCACGAAATTTGGTGGTGGGGGGAGAGTGGCAGCGTTTTAGGCAAGTGTGTTTCTGCTGAATACTCCAACGTCTGGACTAATCTAGCTTGGTGAATGGTTTGAATTTACTGCGCCACGACAGTAAAATTGTTCTAATGATAAAGTAAACAGATACTTCCTTTAGTATCAGAGGGAGGCAGCAAACTAGCCAGGCAAGCTTTAACTGTTAATTGTTGTTTTCCTACATATTCTAGTTTAAAAACACTAGCAATTATTTGTAAGTGGCGCTTTGATTTCTGTAATTTTGTTTGAAAGAAGCTTAAGGTGTTTCGGTGAGTTATTCCACATACTGAGTTGTCGGGTTTGCCTAAGAGTATAAGGTTGAACTAAATGAACTAAAGAGACTGAGCTAATAAGAATGAGAGACTGGGTAGTAACGCAGCAGCTCATTTATTCCTATCTATTATCAATTGCAAGTATTAATTATATGAATTACGCTTTTTAAAGTGAAATAACAGGCCTATATTGTGACCATATCCTTTATGTTATTGTCATTCATTTCTGATTAATCACCAAATTAACAACATCATATTTTAAATTTTTTAAAATATTTAATCCATAACTAATAATCATTAGCCTAATATTATAAACCAACAAAACATACTCAACAAATAATAATCTTGGTTTTCACTTCAAAGAAGTGTATTGCAAGGTTTCTTGCAATATTATTCTTATTTAAACCTGTTGCATAATCATTCAAAATAAACTATGTTTCTAGCATTTGCAGTATATAATTCAATAGAAGGTATTATGAGATTTCTATTCTCTTGGCTATTTGTTGACATATTCAAATGTTTGGGAATGTATTCCATATTTCAGTAACAAACATTACTTCATCCCTTATTTTTCAGTGCATCAATTCATGAATTACACAAACTACAAAACTTCACACTAGAGATCACAGAGTGCAGCATAATGTCCTAGCAATATCACCAAACGGGATCCATCCAGGCAGCGTGCCCACTCTTGCCCACGTCAGGCCCCGAGAGTGGGTCGCCCGGCTGGCCACTGATGGCTGCAGTTGTCCCTGTGTGTGCTGGTGGTCTTGGAGCTGCCCCCGGCAGCTGCCACAGGTGTCTGGACATGAGGACATGAGCAGTGGGACAGTTTGCAGGGAACACAGGGCGGCCTATGAGAGGCAGGAAACCAAGCTGGACTCATTAATAACAAGAGAAGAGAAACATGTCAGGTCTTTCTGGCTCTTTCTCTCACTTTCCCCTCCTCTCTCTCTCTCTCTCTCTCTCACACACACACACACACACACACACATTTTCTCTCTCACACACTCTTCTGCACGCAGCCATTAAATCCAACTGAAACAGCTGAAACATGTCACTGGCAAAAAAAATGCCTCCTAATTCATTCCGTGATCACGTCTGAAATGCATGCACATTCACACACACTTTTTGACCCGCTGTCTATCTTAAAACACACATGTGAACACACACACACACACACACACACACACACAATATAATTATACAGTGGCCAAAAGACAATGTATAGTATCCTCACTATCATATATACTCGAGATACAAAATCTAGAGAAAAATAACCCTTTTAATTTGTTACTTTTCTGAATGTTGCTTTCTCCAGCAGCCACCAGTGATGCAAGACTGCACACTACATCATTAAACATTCCTAATCACCAGCTAATAACTCATATCCGGAATACATCACTGGATATCTCCTTGGGTATGATGCCTCTGAGCGGTGTGCATCGTATAATATTTATTCTAGATACATATCACATAATCGAATACACACTCAACCAACTGCCATAATAAACGTTTGTCAAATAGGATTTCACTAATCATATCAGATCATCAAGCGTGCTCTTCAGGGTCTGAGGAAAATGAATAGGTCATCTTTAAAAAAAAAAAAAAGAAAAACGCTATTAAACGGTAATCGAGGCAATCCAATTACTGTCCGACATCAAAGGATGGGGTGTCCTGGTGTAACCTGATCGTCCGCAGCCAGTCGCGAGGCTGCAGGTAATGCAATCTGTAGGTGAGCGAGATCTGGCTCTGTAATCTAATCCAGACTCGGCTCAGGACAGTAAATCTCAGCCAGCAGAGAGACACCCGAGCAGAGAGGCTGCAGCAGCGCTCACATGTTAGCCCTGTAATGTATAACACCAAGTCAAAGACATGCGCATGTGCAAAGACACACACACACACACACACACACAGATAGACATACATGTATGGATGCACATAGGCATTCACACACACACACACGCACACACACACACTCACACTCACACACACAGATGCGAGTTCCTCATGTAAGCCACATGATGTTGGGGTAGTGTGTCATGTAAGGGTGTGTGTCACGAGCTGACTAATTTTGCACTGTTTCATGCTTTACCCCTTTAGGTTTTAAATCCAGAGGCATCGCTAAAACTAGTTTGTCAGATCAGGGACAGTGTGTCAGGGACTGTATGATGACAGATTGCTGTAGGTATCAGATACAAGAGGGGGGGGGGGTCAAACTGCTGTCTGACAGATTCAAACATACACACACACACACACACACACACACACACACACACACACACACACACGCACACACGCACACACACAGATCACATACTGCACTTTTGAAGTCTTCTGGCATAAAGTTACACATACAAATGGACATGCTTGCATTGACACACAAACACACGCACACACACACACACACGCACACACACACACACACACTCCTTTACACACTCCCTTGAGGTCTTGAGGGCCTGTGAGTAGTTGGGCGCGCCTCAGGTGTTTTTAAGAGTGGGTTGCTGTGCAAATCAACTTATTATTCCTGTGCTCAGGCTGCTGTAGACATTTGGAAGTGCATTTGTGTGTTTATTGGTTAATTAAGCTGGAGGAAGCTCCCCAGTGTTTTTTAATGAGAGCTGGCATTCCAAAGCCATATCACCTTTCAATTTATGTGCACAATTAGGAGAGTAAACAAACACACACTCACATTTGACATTCTTTCCTCTTTTGTATTTTTCTTTCTGTGTGTCGGTGTGTATGAACATATCCGCCATCCTTCTTTTCCTCGTCCGTCATCCTTCTTTCTCTCCCTCTCTCTCTCTCTGTCTTTCTTTCATAAACACACACACAAACTCTCTA
Organism: Tenualosa ilisha; assembly: GCA_015244755.2. Classification (NCBI taxonomy): domain Eukaryota; kingdom Metazoa; phylum Chordata; class Actinopteri; order Clupeiformes; family Clupeidae; genus Tenualosa; species Tenualosa ilisha. The sequence goes on along the minus strand of PYXC01000951.1, from coordinate 250,463 downwards.
TGATATTCTTTTCCATGTCCCCTTAACACACACACACACACACACACACACACACACACACACACACACACACACACACACACACACACACACACACACACACACACACACACACACCACACGCGCGCGCGCGAAGGGAGAATAGAATAGAAGAATACAAGAACATTCTTCATCTTTCTTTCTTCCTCTTTTCCACCTTCCATCATTCTCTTTCTCTCCCCCTCTCTCCCTCCTTCCTTCTTCCTCCTCTCTTTTTGTTACAGTAGTAAAGTGGTGCCAGGCTGACACATAAAGCCATGTGCCGTGTAACCAGAGCCGCCCCATCAAACGTACAGTACAGCGGACAGAGGAGCTCCAAGCCCCCTCAACGCTGGGTGGAGTGTGTGCATGTGTGTGTGTGTGTGCGTGTGCATGTGCGTTCATGTGTGTGTGCGTGTGCGTGTGTGTGTGCGTTCATGTGTGT
>PYXC01000951.1:240000-245000 GCA_015244755.2 Tenualosa ilisha | reverse complement strand
ACTTGAAATTGAGTTACTATAAATATTGTAAAAATGTTTCAGGAACACTCTTGGGCAGCCGAAGGGTTGCCGGTTTAAGCCACGACCAGTAAGAAAAATGTGGGTGGGGGAAGTGGTTGAGCACTCCCATGCCCACATCCATGACTGAAATGCCTGAAGAACCTAACCTAAAAATGTTAATATACATATATATATATATATATATATATATATATATATATGTATATATATATAGCAGATGTGGTATGGAAGATAAAGTCAGAAATACAATAAAGTGATGGAGATAAAGTGAGAGAAATAGAGAGATAGACAGATAGATGCACAGAGACTAAAAGAGACAGAGGAAAGGAGAGAGAGTCAGAAGGAGAAATAATTCCATGTCTCCCTCAGTGGTCGTTATGTGTTATGGGCTGGAGCATCTGGGCAGCTGTAACATCTCATGGCTTCAACTTCCTCTCCTCTCCTGTCTTCTTCTGTTCTGTCCATTCCTAACCTCTTCTCTCCATCCTCCCTTTGCTCATTTCTTTCCCACTTCTCTCTCTCTTGTCCTTTCCTTCACTCCTCTCTTCTGCTCTCTTCTCTGTCTCACTCTCTCCTCTTTTACTTGGCCATTCTCCACCCCTTTACACTTGTTTCTCTTCCCACTGTTTTCTCTCTTCACCTCTCCTCTCTTGTCTTCCTTCCTATTCTCTCTTCTGCTCTTCTTTCTCTTCTATTCTCTTTAGTCATTTCCTCCACCTCTCCTCTCCTTTCCTCTCCTCTCCCCCTGTTCGATCCTCCCCTACCCTCTCCTACCCCAGGCCTCTTCTCCTCTCCTTTCCTCACCCTCTCCTCTCCTCCTCCTCTCCTCCCCTCTCCACTAGCTTCTCTCACCTTCATCAGGATTTTGAGTGACCACAAAACAGAACAGACTCAGACTCAGTAATTCCTTTCCTCTGGGGAGAGAAGGGGGGGAGTAGAGAGTAGAAGAGTAGTAGAGTGGTAGAGAGTAGAAGAGAGGGGGCAGAGAGAAAGGGGGGAAAGAAAGAGGAATGAGAGTGAAACAGCATAGGGATGAGTAAATGGAGGGAAGAGGGCAGTAGAGAAAGAATGACAAAAGACAGTGAAAGAGACAGAGAGGGGTGATAGAGAAACTGACTGAGACCAGCGGACAGAGAACGAATGTGTGTGCATGAGAGAGAGCAAGAGAAAGTGAGAAAGGGAAAGGGAAGGGAGAGAGAGAGAGAGTGAGAGAAACGAAAGAGAAAAAAGAGGAAGAAATGTGTCTGAGTGTTGTTGAGTGAGTGCCCTGCATTAGCTTAGCAGATTAATGAAAATGTCTCATTGGCAGTGGATTGTGATTGCCCTCCTCCACAAAATTACTAACAGACTTAGCGGGTGGTGGGTACTGGGATGGAGTGAGTGTGTGAGTTAGTGAGGAAGTGAGGAAGGGAGGGAGGAAGAGAGAGAGAGAGAGGTAGAGAGAGAAAGAGAGAGAAGTAGAAGTGTGTATGTGTCGGGGGGTGTCATGGAGACGAGGCTAGAGTGTTTCGTCTCAAAAGCCCCTCTTACTCTCCTCGCCATATATTAGCACTTGTCAGGGACGGCCATTAAGGTGAAAGCCAGAGCAGAAATTTAATTACCAAACCATTTATTTCATTGAAAGGAAAATAAACCCACAGCGCCCTCAGAATGCATTAAGGCCAGCCAGTGGAGGGAGTCTGTTTTTATATGCCCCCCATACACACACACACACACACACACATACACACACACTCAGCAGGCTGTGTTGATAACACACAGGACCCTTGACGTTTGTCCTGTGCTGTGGTGGAAATAATGTTCTTTTCATGCGCGCAGAGCCCGGCTTCTCTCTATCAGAACCAGCTGGCCAGCATAAGTCATTCTTTATTTAACTTCAATTAGGAGAACAACTGATTTAATGAAGGTGGCTGTTTACACATGGGGGGCACTCATCCGTGACAGCTATTGAGAGAGTGTGGGGTGGGGTGTGTGTGGGAGTATTTTTCTCCCTCTCTCTCTCTGTGTGTGTGTGTGTGTGTGTGTGTTTGTGAATGTGTACACACTCACACTTTATGAGTAAGTATATAAATGTGTATGTATATTTATTGATCATTTGTAACCCTCTTTATTAATGATTATGTGTGCATGCACATATATTTGTGTGTGTGTGTGTGTGTGTCCGTGTGTGTGTGTGCGTGTGTGCTCAGTCACACTAATGTCCTTGTGAAAACATCTCAGCCTTAGCATGTGTGGCACAAGGGGACCAACTTGAGGGCTCCTTGGGACTTAAGTGGTGCATGACAAGGCCTGCAAATCAGTCCCACTGTTGATTATTCTCTCGTTACCAATGGGGGAGGGGCAATAACTAATTAGGTGGGTGAAGGAAAGGCGGAGTGGTGGTCCTAATCTACTCTTAATGAAACTTAGATTCCCCTGAAAGGCGGGGGGGGGGTATAACAGAATGAGAGATGTGGGAGCCAATGTGAGATATGGACATACATGGAGAGACACTTCAGTGGTGACATTAAGACATGAATGGATTTAGATTCAGAAGGAGGAGTGGATAGGTCTGACCTCTGACCTAAGGGGAGGCTGCAGTACAAATATACTCAAGAACACGAGGAACCCAAGATGGCTGACAAACGTTCACAGAGATCCTCTGTTCATGTGCAGAATGGAGTGGAGCTGAAGAAGCAGAAACGTCAAAAATGAAACCAGAGAACAATCCACTGTAACTGAGGAGGGATAAGAGGAGAGATGGCAAGAGAGAGGGAGAAAAAGAAAAGGAGTGTGTGAGGAGGACAGAAAGAGTGTACACTACAACCCCTTAAGGAGGAGCCTGAATCTCTTTCACACACACCTGGAAAGGCAGAAGGCCGGGGAAGGAGGAGGAGGAGAGGATAAGAAAGAGGAGAGCAGGAGGGAGGGAGAGGTGAACGGAGAAACAAGGAGGAATAGAAGAGGAAGAGGAATGGAAGAGTGGTTGAAGAGAAGATGAGGAAGAGGAGGAGGAAGAGGAGAAGGAGAAACAATGGCGTTGATGAGGAAGAGGTGTGGGGAAGAGGGGTCGGGAGGACAGCAAAAGAGAGGTCAGTGGCTCTGGAGGAGAAAGAGTTGAAAAGAAGGAGGGGGTATGGAGGAGAAGACAGAAGAAGAGAGCGCAGGCACTGTGAGGAAGAGGAGGAGGGGAGGAGGAGGAGGAGGAGGAGGAGGAGCGTATTGTTTGAAGTCTGGGACGGGGGACCCGGCGGAGCACTAAAGGCTCCCCCTCAGCCTCCCTCGGCCGTATAAATGACAGCTAGTGAAACAGGATCCTGCGGCCGCTCGTAAAACGCCCGGGGATCTGTGCCGCCCCGCTCTCTTCATCAAATTGGCCGTAATTGTCATCTGTGGATTTGAGTTTTTAGTTCAGCTTTTACAGACCCGGAGACAGGGAGACTGAAACCCGACCAGAGATCTCCAAGTAAGGGGCGCTTGTGTGTTTGTGGATCGCCGTGCTCCCCTGTGCATTATTGGAGGTGGAAATAGTGTGTGTGTGTGTGTGTGTGTGTGTGTGTGTGTGTGTTAGGGGGGCAATCCATCCTGTTCTTTGCTCATCTTTATCTTTTTCTCTCCCTCTTTACCTCCCTTTATTTCTCTCTCTCCCTCTCTTTTCCCCTCTCCCTCACTCCTTCAGATCTTCAAAGCCCAGAGTGGGTCCGAGCACAAATCACACTGTCCTGAGAGCTCGGCCCCATAACCAGTGAGCCCAGATATGACAGCGAGACTCGAAGCCCTCCGAGGGCGACCGTAGAAGCATCTGGAAGGCTTGTCCAGAAACAGATGGAACGCAGGTAGAGGTCTGGCGTGATTGAGAGGTGAATGTGAATGACCTCGCGGGCTCGCTTCGGCCTTGTGAATTATACCAAAGTCCTGTATTTTTAGATCCCTATTAGTTAGCAGATCTTAAAGTTATCCTTGGGGATCACTGGCCTTGCCGAGGCTCCATATCTCAGCTGATGCTGAGACGTACGACACTGAAACATCTGTCTGCTGTTAGGCTCTCCTCAAGCAGTCACATATGCAGAAACAGCATCCATCAGTCCCCCCCCCCCCTCTCTGTGCAGGCACACACACACACAAACACACACACACACACACACACACAATTTCAATCCAGTAGACAAATAGGACATTCATTCTATAAGATCCCTCCTCACCATGTGAAACAGTAGGGAGCTGAGACACATATGTTTATATGACTGTATATATGGAACAGAAAAGAACTGTCTGGACTCGCAAGAAACCTGTTTCCTCACCTGCAATACAATACATACCTCAGTGCAACTCATCGCAGTTGTTCCCTTCCTCAGAAACACTTTGTTTTGCACACAGCTGATCATGGCAATTATGTGTCCCCGTCTGTCTTTTCCATCTCTAGAGAACTATGAGAATATGTCCCTTTGACGTCAGTCATGATCTGAAAGTGTCTACATTGCAGTTGTCCTTCAGACTGATTTTAATCAAGGGCAAGGAGTTTCATCTAAAATGGAAGACTGAAATGAATTAGCAAGTACCAATGTTTTGCATGAAAATGAGTATTATGTTCCACCATTTGCACATAGGTGCTTTTGTGTGAGTATTTACTGCTGGCTAGACACGTTTCTTTAGATGTGGGCAAGAAGAATGGCCCCATTACCATTGCCTAATCCAGAGAAAAAAGTAACATTTTCACCTGTCAGGTTTTGACATGCGCTGTTGTCTCCAATGAGCAATTTTGTAAATAGTAAAAAAAACAATCCACAGTATTAAGGGAACATTTTGTTTGCTTTTTGAAAAGACTCAACATCACCTCTGCCAACTGACACAGCAAGTGTTTCTGATGCCAGATTTGTCTAAGCGTTTGGCTGTCTGAATGACATAAGTATGGTAATTTTGGGATTAAATTTTCCCTCAGGCTCAAGAGACATTTTTTTTCTGCATCGAGCTGTACTCTTTGATGTCCACCTGAGGTTTTC
>PYXC01000951.1:225000-235000 GCA_015244755.2 Tenualosa ilisha | reverse complement strand
TGTGCATTTTTTGTGTGTGTGTGTGTGTGTGTATGTATGTGTTTATAGATGTGTGACCGTTCATTTGTCTTTGTGTCGGTGTGTTCATGTATTTGTGGTGTGTGTGTGCGCACATGTATGAGTGTGTGTTTGTGCGTTTGTGTGTGTGTGTGTGTGTGTGTGTATGTGGTCATGACTCTGCATGTGTAGTGTGTATGTGTGTGTGTGTGTGTGTTTGCTTTAACAAGACGGCTTTCCTCCAGTGCAGTAGGCCTGATGTGTTTACCCGGAGTGCTGACCTTCTCGCAGTGACACTTTCTCTACTGATATAAATACCACTGACACTTTAAATCACTGCTAGCGAAACCCTATACCGCTTGCTCCCCAGCCCTCCCATTGGCCCAGCCAGGTCATATGATCCCAGTTTTGACCAATAGGAAGAGCGGCGTGTGATAGTGGAGGGATATTTTGGTCCCAAGTTTATTTGTTGAGAGGCCATGTGAAGCAGAATCAAACAGGAGGTACACACAAACATGAACACACACACACACACACACACACACACACACACACACACACACTGCACAAACACTGGGTGTTGGGTTCCATGATGAAACAAGATCACCAGCTCAGCGCTAATATGTTCAAAAGTACGATAATTATGAGGCGATAACGTGAGCTGATCGTGTTCCCTGTTGCCAGTGCGAGGGAACCCCACACTATTCCCAAGACAGAATGTGTGTGTGTGTGTGTGTGTGTGTGTGTGTGTGTGTGTGTGTGTGTGTGTGTGTATCGTGTTTGTGGAGCATTTGCCAGGTCTGAGTGATGCAACCGTCACCATTATGAGTCACATGGGATTTGCCCCCACCCTCACACACACACACAAATTCCCTTATGACACCTAGGATTTGACATGATGCACTTGTCGGGTCATCCTCATCTCTCAGCAAGAACACACCCAAGAGTGCATGCATACACGCACACACACACACACACTTACGCCACCAAGGACTTTACTTGACACCAAATAGAACATCCTGATCACTCAGTAAGAACACCCCCCCCCCATACACACACACACAAACACACACACACTCACACACTTATACTTGAAGATGAGTCAACACTTCCCGACTCTACATTCAACCCTACTGCTGGGCAGAAACTCTACAAACTCCTTTATCCAGCACATTCACGTACCAGAAGAAAGGTTAGTTCATGTTCTTTTTCACACAAAATTAGAGGCGTTCACTTTAGGCATGGATCTATTATGACCATATCCGTAGGCCTGAACGTTAGGAAACGAATGGGAGTGAATGCAGACTACAAATGGAAGTTTCCATCCATATCTGTTTCTGTTTTTAACATAGAACCTCAGTGAACCACCTCTATGAACCACTCCAGGCCGTTACCATAAAAGCCTGGCGCGAGCATCAGTGGCGTGTAACCTATCTGTCTGAGTCAAAGGTCGTCTGTGGGGGTCGAGCCCGGGCGCGGTCGATGGCGGCGAGCCGGCTGATATTCTGCGGCAGGTTGCAACCGAGGCCGATGAAAGGTCAAGACGAGGTCGCAGACAGGGTTAGCGGTTTGGGGCTCATTGTCAATGGATCCACTTACAAGGTTTTTAAGTGTGTGTGTGTATGTGTGTATGTGTGTAGGGAGAAAGGCAATCCACACACACACACACACATACACACACACTGAGTGCTGAGCAGGCTCTCATACTCCTGTGTACTGAGGATTATTGTCCATGGATCCGTTTATGAATGATGTGTGTGTGTGTGTGTGTGTGTGTGTGTGTGTGTGTGTGTGTGTGTGCGCGCACGCGTGCCAGGCCTGCTGTATTCCCCCATGTAAGTGAGTGTGGAGCAGACTCCTCTACTCCTGACATTTGTGGCAGCAGAGAGCAGACTCCTTGGAGGGGGCTGCCAGTGAGCCTATGGAAATATATGCCGTGTGTTTATTTAAAGTTTCATATTTAAAGTCATTTCCTTTTCATGTTTTTGGATTACATTCAGACTTTCCAAGTTGGAATTTTTAACACGGTGGCAGAGAAAACAGAGAGAGAGAGAGAGAGAGAGACAGAGAGAAAGAGAGCGAGGGAGAACTGAAAAAGAAAAACAGAACTGGTCCTCTGATTCCTCTGCTCTGCTGTGGAAAGCAGGGTTTGTCTTTCATCTCCACCTACTGAGAGGCTCTTCATTTATTCCACTTTGATCCTTCGATAAACCATCAGCAGCACTGATCATAATTCATCTACCAGAGTAGCAGAGAAAGAGAGAGAGAGAGAGGGAGAGAGAGGGAGAGAAAAAGGGAGAGAGATAGAGAGATACAGAAACAGACAAAGGCATCTCATTAATGTGAGTGTAGCAAGGGAGAGAGAGGGATGGGGTAGCAGCTTAAAGATGCAAGCTGTGTGTGTGTGTGTGTGTGTGTGTGTGTGTGTGTGTGTGTGTGTGTGTGTGTGTGTGTGTGTGAATTTGTGTGTGTGTGTGTTGAGGGGAATGCATAGAGGCCCTGGGTATAAAGGAAAGACGAGAGAGGCCCTGGATGTAAAGGAAAGAAGAGATGAAATCATTGCAGAGTGGAACTGCGGCAGTGTGAATTGAACATTTTCGTATCAGGGCCATCCCATTTATGTCTTTGCTCAGTGTAGCACACTAAGGACAAGGAAATTAAGAGGTTTGAAATGAAGGTGATTTTTCAGCCGTTTCTGACACACAGATCATTCAAAGTGCTCAACAAATGTGCAGAGAATAACAAAAGAAGAGCATAGAAAATACAACATCCACAGATGTTGTATGTTTACAGAGCATGTTACAGCAGCTTTCTGCCTTTGGTAGGCCATGATAGTGGAGACAGAGAGTAGAGAGTAAGAGAGGTACTATGGTAAGATGACCAGTATGCAGACAAAAAGACAAAACAGCCAAGTGCTCTATAATTATAGAGGTGAACTCAAGACAAAATGGGAGAAGTCTTAGAGTATGTCCTTTCGGGCCCAGGCCCTCTCATGCAGAGTCAAGGAATTTGGTTTCAAAACCCTTTATTAATTCCATGGGGTGAACTAGCACTACTAGCTAACATGGTACTAGTACTATCTTACATGGGGTAGACTAGCACCACTACCTAACATGGGGTAGACTAGCACTACTAGCTAATATGGGGTAGACTAGCACCACTAGCTAATATGGGGTGGACTAGCACCACTACCCAACATAGGGTAGACTAGCTAGCACTACTAGCTTACATGGGGTAAACATGCACTACTAGCTAACAAGGGGAAGGCTAGCACTACAAGCACCACTAGCTAACATGGAGTAAACTAGCACTACTAGCTAACATGGGGTAAACTAGTTTTCTGCCTTTGTTTGGATATGATAGAAGGAAAAGAGCTACGGCTTGTGACCATTAAGAACTTTCCCGACCCTAAGGATTTAATACTAAACTAATTGATGGAAGCAACACCTTCATTATGAATGCCAAGAGTCTGTAGTTTCTCTCTTTCTGTCAGTCAAACACATAGACACACACACACACACACTAACACATATACACACACCAAATGCCTACAGCCTGGGTCTTTGTAATGTTACACCCCGTTCTACAGACGGTCCCATGGGTCGATCTGGCTCCCATGGTGCTACATGTTACACACACACACACACACACACACACACACACACACGCACGCACACATACACCCACACACCTAGCCAGAAGGCCAGACTCTACACCCCCCACCCCCCTCCAAACAAAAAAACCCCTCTGTCTGTCTAAAACTCCTGAAGCTGTCTCTTACATCCACTCCCACACTCACTCCAGTCTCCTAGCATCTCCAGGAGCAGATGGGGAAAGCCAAGCCTAGCTGACCCTCACCTGGGTGGGCACTGCCCAGCTCCAGCCTCCCCTTGGGGACCCTGGATGGATCTGCTTCAAACAATCCCAGCCCAAACTCAATTATGGCACACACAGTACTCTGCCCTGAGACACACACACACACACACATGTAGAGGTACAAATACACACACACACACAAATATAGAGGTACACACACACACGCGTGCATGCACACACATACACAAATGTAGAGAAACACACGCACACACACATACCCACACACGCATGCACACGCACACGCACACCACACACACACACACACACACACACACACACACACACACACACACACACACACACACACACATTCCAAAAGCAGAGTGGACTGTTTAGTTCATTAGGTTAATTTGGGGTGATTTAGGGAGTGCAGTAAAAGCCATGCAGAGCTGAGGACAGACAGGCTGAGAAGGGGGACTGCATCTCTCCACTCCATTCACCTTGGTTAATTATATGGCTTGCAGAAACACATAGACAGAGATAGATAGATAGATAGATAGATAGATAGATAGATAGATAGATAGATAGATAGATAGATAGATAGATAGAGAAAGAGATAGATAGAGAAAGAGATAGATAGATAGACAGATACATAGACAGACAGACAGACAGACAGACAGATAGATAGATAGATAGATAGATAGATAGATAGATAGGTAGATATACACATACATGCAGAGGATTTATTGACAATAGAATACTTATGATAAGTCTATGTCTGAAATTGCATCCCTGGAGTTATTGGGCAAACAGGAAACATACACACACACGCACACACACACACACATCCAAATGCACACACAAACTGCTGTTTTTCACTCAGCGTTGCCGTGGCGGGGATGCTTGGCCCCTGGAGCGAGGGCGGTTCGGACTGGCTTACGAGCTAACAGTGTGGATCGGTCCGTTTGTTTTCTCGGTAACTGAATCGGCGTGTTGTTTATGGTGATGTTTTAAAATAGCAGCATGACTCAAGACTCCTCTCAGCATGGCGGTTGGTGACCCAACACCCAGCTCAGGTTGCAGGGGAGAGGAGAGAGAGAAGGAGAAAAGAGAGAGGGAAAGAGAGGGAGAGAGAGGGAGGAGTAAGGTGTGGGGAATATTGAAGACGTGTGAGGAAATAAAGAAGGAGGGGGTGAAATAGCGAATGAAAGAGTACGAAAAAGGAAGAATAGAGGAATGAGGAATGAAAAGGAAAGAGAGAGAGAGAGAGGAGCCTGTGTGTGTGTGTGTGTGTGTGTTTTTGAAGAGTTTCTTGGGCAGTAAATGCAGGTAAAAAGGTAGTAAAGAGTGAATAGAGAGTGACATAGAGAAACCGAGAGAACGTATGTGAATGAGTGTGTGTGTGTGTGGGTGAAGATAGAGATTAGAGTCAAAATTATGTCACTGCTCACCTCACAGCAGTCCAGCCAAACCAACAATAAAGATTTGAGTCCTTCCTTGAAGTCTCCCTCTCTTTTTCTTCTCAGCCTCCCCCTTCTCTCTCTCTCTACCTCCTTTTTCCTCTCTCCTTCCCACATTTTTAGGCAAAGGCTATGGGCTAGAGGATCAAGATGTCTATTAACTAAAGAGAGAAGGAAAGAGAGAGAAAGAGAGGGGTAGACTGGCCCTCCACCACTGGACCCTGAGTGCTTTTACAGACTCCTCAGCCTCTGGACCGTAGGTATTATTTAGGGTCCATGGATGGATAGCATGACTAAGTGTGTGTGTGTGTGTGTGTGTGTGTGTGTGTGTGTACAATGATGTGTTTGCATGTGGAGTTCCACCTAGAACTGTATTGTGTGTCCTGAATACAGCAGTTGAATACAGCAATTCATGGGCCTCATTTACCAGGTGCATCTCTTGAAAGCATGCACACAAGGTCTAAATAAACATATAATATGTCCCACTCTACCAATCCCCATCTTGTGGAAGGTCAAGAAGCCACTTTTACTCCGCTGCATGGGTACAGGACACAAGTAGCCAAAAGACAACAGGTCTAAAAGGTCGGCAATGGCATCACATGGTTATACACAAAAACACCAGGCCTGTGCTTTAGTGCTTAGAATGATCAGTACAATAGCTGGACACACATACACACACACACGCACACATTGGTACACACACACACACACACGCACACACACACACACACACACACACACACACACACACACACACACACACACACACACACACACACACACACACACACACACACACACATACACATTTCTTGATTTCAGGGCAGTAAACTTTTCCTCTTTCTGTTGTCGGTGTCAGCGGCGGCAAACAGCCCTTCCGGCATTGTTCTCTCCGCCGAGAAAGAGAGGAGTCGTCTTACCTTCTCAGGAAAGGAATGGGGGCGAATGGGCAACCTAAAACTCCTCCGAACTCCTCACAGAAATAGAGAGAGAGAGAGAGAGAGAGAGAGAGAGAGAGAGAGAGAGAGAGAGAGAGAGAACAGACAACTGGAGGAGACAGAGAGGGAAGGAAGATGGAGGGAAGAAAGAGAGGAAGGATGGGAGAGGGAGAAAAGAGAGGGATAGAGGAAAAAAGGGGGAAGGAGGAAGGTTAAATACAAACACAAAAGGAGAGAGAGAGAGCATGGGGAATGAAGTGAGGACAACACTTCAGGCACAAGGATGGAAAGATGAACTGATTAAACAGAGACAGAGGAGAGGAAGAAGCTTATGAATAATGATATACTCTCTCCTTCCTTCTGACCCACTGTAGCCCAAAGATAAGGCCAGTGTGAACGAGACAGACAGATGAGTCGCATAAATCCTGCGTTTCACACAAACTGCATCGCATGATAGTGACGGAACACAGTGTGCATGAAAAGCATCTCTTGCACAGCATACAGTGCCGCTGGAATTTATGACATTAGCTTGTAAGTGGAACAAAAAGTCGATGTGTTTACAGCTGGTCTCACTGCGGTACAATCAGACTTTGGTGACGAGATCTCTTCCTCCGTCAGAACAAAAGGCTGTGTGTCTCGATTGTGTGAATCACAATGTCTTACTGTCAGATTACGTGTGAAGCTGTGTCACTCTGCCAACTGTCCTTTCAGGCCTCATGAGTATGTGTGTGATGTGTAGTACATGTGTGTGTGTGTATACGGTTTGTGTGCGTGCGTGTGTGTGGGTGTTGCGTGGTTTGAGTGCGCGTGTGTGCATGTGTGTGTGCATGTGCGTGTCCATATGTGTGTGTGTGTGTGTGTGTGTGTGTGTGTGTGGTATGTGTGTGAGGAAGGAGGACAAGACATAGCCAGTCAGTGTGACAGCCTAATTTCCAGGGAATGGAAAAGAGACACAATGAGTTGAACATTAGAGACGATTAAAATCGTAGCTGTCAAGTCAATGGAGAGACGGAGTCCCCTGTGACAGCCAGCACAACCTGTTTGTTGGATTAGAAGAATAATTACGTTGTGTGTGTGTGTGTGTGTGTGTGTGTGTGTGTGTGCACGCGTGTGTGTGTGTGTGTGTGAGTGAGTGGGTGAGTGGGTGAGAGAGAGAGAGAGAGAGAGACAGAGAAAATGTCAGAGGTGCCAAGAGCTTCAAGTCCCTACTTATTCTTCAGCCCAGGCTGTTGCTTGAGGACATTAGTGGTGGCTGACTAGATGTCACTCACTCACACACACACACACACACACACACACACACACACACACACACCACACACACACACACACACACACACACACACACACACAAAGACACAAATGCATTCACAAAAAGCAAACATACACACATTCATGTATGCACCTGCACACAGTGCTCTGTTTAAAAGTGTGGGATCGCTTGATAATGTTTTCCATGGAATCACATGTTATTAGTGTGAATAGGAAACACCAAATGAACAGCACATCTAGTCATTGCTAGAGTAACAATTTATGGGCCTCATCTATCAGCTGTGCTTAAGCTCAGATCTGTACAGAAAATGGCGTGTATGATCGTTCCTGTGCAAAGTATGGAATTTATGAACTCATGTGTATGTACTTCTGATTACAAATGTGTTCAATTTACACACATCTCTGACCGCGTACAAAACCTAGTGGTAGAATTGTGAAACTGCAAGTAAAAACCACTGCTAATCTCACAGCATCCAGTTTTATCGAGTGTTTTATTTAATAATGGCATATTGGCTTATATTGTATTACATGAATATCTAGAACAGCATACGTTCAACAGGGAGCACATCAAGTCACATTTCAAGTCAAGTCAAGTCAAGTCAAGACAAGTCAAGTCACAACTATAACAGCTGACCAAAGTGTTGGGCAGGTAAGGTAATACGACAGCTGACCAAAGTGTTGGGCAGGTAAGGTAATACGACTTGACAGACAAACAGGAAGGACAACATAAAGTGAACGTGACACAGATAAATAAAACATTCATACTGTGCTGAACGCCAGGGCATAAAAACGGGGTTTAAACTGAAATTTAAAAGGAGCCAAAGGAGCCAGGCGTGTGTGCAGTTGGAGCTCGTTCCAGAGCTCAGGTGCAAAAAATCACTGCAAAGGCCTGGTCACCTCAAGGAGGAATAGGGAAGAATGACTAGGTGGAGTTGGTCAGCTGACCCAAGAGCCCTGGATGGTGTATGAACTTTTAAAAGCCCTGATATGTGAGAAGGTGGCAGACCATGTACAGATTTCAGTGAGCATGCTGACTGTTTCCTTCCTTGTTTAAAATCCACCTGTTTCTATTCATACTGTATATGGTTACTTAGGGGTGTTTCAAAATGCACATTAACCTGACAATGCGCATGCACGGTGATTTAGAAGGAGTGAGAGTTATCATCGCCAATCATTTATCAGCATCCGTATAACCAGCCTGTGCACGTCTGATAGATACAGACATTGTGGCACGTTGTAGATTTGACTCACACAGCAGACTTTAGAATCATTACTATGTAAGGTTGACATATGAGGACTCGCGGTTTTATTTGAAATTATGAACGTTATTTAAATGTTGCTTTATTAACAGTAAAAAGCCAGAGTTTATATGGAGGTTAAACAAACAGTGGATAGGTAATTAAGTAATCAAATTAACAATACAGGCAAGTTTTTCACAACAGCAGATAAATCACACCACCTGAATGTCAGATCTAATTGTGTTTGTGGTTAGAATCTCATCAGAGGTTAATGGTGTCACAAATCTTATTAACACCCATAAATTTCCACTTGTCACCAACTTATCCAACAACATCCTTCAGCTTTACCTTTAGACCTCCTTCTGGCATCACACACCTTCACACACACAAATTAGTGTGTGCACACATGCACGCACACACACACACACACACACACACACACAGAGGGCAAATACGAGAGAGGGGAGGAGAGAGGAAAGGGGGGGGGGCTTTCTATTGCATTCGGCTGTTGGCTGTTGTGTGGGTTTTTTTCTGTGGAGAGCTGAGGTCTGGCGCTCCCGAACAGGATCTTATTGTGCGGCTGGGGTATGTATGGGAAAGTGATAGGGCCCAGAGTCACTTGCCCTCCAGATAAGGAGGAACACGCTTCCAGTTTGCTCTGCAGCCTTATCCTGTTACTAATACTGCCCTGCTTTTGTTCTGCTCTAGGGGTGTCACAACCACCCCACCCCCCAACCTAAAACACACACACACACACACACACACACACACACACACACACGCACACGCACACACCCCGAGGCCCGGAACATCAACTTCCACACTCCTGTCCTCTCTCTCTCTCCTTCTTTCTCTGACTGACTGTTTCACATTCTGAGATAGAGATATGTCAAACAAACACACACACACACACACACACACACACACACACGCACACACACACAAACACATAGACACATTATTACACAGGTGAAAGCTGACACACCTGGAAACACATTCTTACATATAAAGACACAAATCAATCTGTGGACATTCCTGAACACACACACATACACACACACACACACCACCTGTGAAAACTGTCTCAGAAACACATTCCAAAACAAATTCACACACACACACACATACATATTATGCAGCTTTTTGTCTATCCTCTGAACCCTTCTAATGGTCATCTTCCTTCCTTCCTTTAAAATCCTATCACTAGGACACAGCCATTCAGATATGTCCCCCTTCAAACACACACACACACACACACACACACACATACACACACCTG
>PYXC01000951.1:210000-220000 GCA_015244755.2 Tenualosa ilisha | reverse complement strand
AGGTCTGAATCACTGTACTGCCAGACACACACAGTGCACACGGTATCCTTGAGTCCACCACACCCACACACACACACACGCACACACACACAGAGGAGAAATGTGATACATACACAAGAGGTCTAGTATTCATGAGTGAGACACAGAAGACAGATAGAAATACACCACTGTCATCACTCCTCAGTTAGATGTTTACACACACATATAGACACAGACATATACATAGACACATTTGTTCACACACAGACACATGCTCACACACAGACAGAACCTGGCAGGTTCAAAGATCAACACACCCACCCACCCATACACAAACACACACACACACACACACACACACACACACACACACACACACACACACACACACACACACACATTCATTTCCCAATTAAAATTACACAGAAACACACAGTGATTCCTACCAGGGACCAAGACAAACACAACACACACGTCAATGGGAATACACAACCAAGAGCACTTCTGTCTCTTTCAAATTATCTGTGCACAACTCAGAAAGCACATTTTTCTCTGGCTATAAATATTTCAGAAGCATATATTTCTGTACAAGATATATAAGATAATATATACGATGAATGAATGAAAAATATTAATCAATCAAGGAATGAAACAACACTACAGCAGTTTAACAGTCCAAGTTAAGCCCAAGTGCCCTTGGTCCTAGGAGCCCTGAGGCAGCCGATTCAGATGCGACCCAGCCAGTTTGGGATTAACTGACAAAGTGGCATATGGCTACATCCAGCTCCTCTTTTTTGGGCCTTTTTGGGCCTTTGGGCCGTACACAAAGATACAAGCATGCTTCACACTGTCTTTTTTGTACAGTTTTCAGTGCTCAAACAAATGTATGACTTACTGTAATACCAGAAAACAACAACAAAACATATCTCGCTTATAAATAAATATAAAATGTAAACTCATAAGTTATAAATTGAACCTGGTTCTCACTGTTTTAGAAGTTAGTTTGAAGGGCGAATGATTCCTTGTCAGGGATGTAACTGAGATTATAATTGTATCCGTAGTCTGAAATTATAATCTGTTGAGTTTAGCCCTCGGCTCCTGACATTCTGCTGTTCTAATCACCCACCTGAGGACAGAACCGTCAAGAAGTGACACGCTCGTGTTTTGTAACCAGATCGTGCCAATAAAACCCCATTTCCGCAGTCTTCCTGAGAGTCTTCACTGCTATTTTTACTGAAACACAAGACAAGAGGAGAGAGAGTGAGAGAGAGAGAGAAAGGGAGAGAGAGAAAGAGAGAGAGAGAGAGACTAAGGTTACCCTTGAACTCTTCTTGTACTCCTCATCATAAGCCTGGAGGGGATGCAGGGGTTGGGAGGAAAACTCCCTCACAGGTAAGGGGACTGTCCTACTATACACAATGCATACACTTACACACTCACAAACACACACACACATACACACACACACAGAGAGAGAGAGAGAGAGAGAGAGAGAGAGAGAGACACAAACACACACACACACTTTTCTGACACACTTTATTTCTGCACAAGCCTGGGAAACTCTGGATCCCTGGAGACAGTGATTGACAGCTCATAGCCCATGGCAACGGCCCGCCCCTCAGGTGAGGGCCTGAGACAGAAGACTCGAGTTTCTTCTCCTGCAGACACACTCCTCCTCGCTTACCTGTTCACACACACACACACACACACACACACTTCTGAGACAAAGACAGGAAGCATCTCTCTTGTCCTTGGGCTTTGAGATCAACACGCCTGGGAACAGGAGGTGTACTGGTAACTTTAACTCTACACCTGAGGGCACAACTACCCAAAGCTCACCCCTGCAAACCCCTGATCCTCTTACACAAACTCACTCTTCACAGTATACACCACAAGGACACACACACACCACACACACACACACACACACACACACAAGGCAACTATAAACACAACACACACACCTGACTTAAGCTGCTGTTCTCAATGACAAGGCTGGATACACACATGCACACAGAGAGGACTGAACCATCAACACAACATACCACATGACATCAGTTGCACAGGGTACAGAAAACACACACACACACACACAACAAAAGACTTCAGCTCCAGCATACTACTGTAACTAAGGCAGGGTGCAGCTCAGCAGAACTCCAAAAATGGGTCCTGACCTGCAGTAAATTAGCTGTGAGTGGAATCACAGGAGTCCGTAATTTGCTCTTTGAGGAAGATCCGTCAAAGCCCCCTTTCCCCTGTATTTTCCAACGCCCACTGGCCCAGTGAAATCTAAGTCAAAAGATTTACCTCTTTCTTAGCACTTAAGACTAGGAGGAGAAAAAGAGAGGGAGAGAGAAGAAAAAGTAGAGAGCAGATTGCAGAGGTGTAAATTGAAACGGCCATACCGTAGGCCGTTCATTTCCTGCTGTCTGAGAGTAAATATTATGAATAAATTATTCCTGGCTCTACACACTATCCATCACCACTGGTGGGGGCCAACCTTTTTTTCTTCTTTTTTTTTTTTTTTGTGGCCTGGATCGTTTGGTTGTAATTATCCCTCCCTCCAGCTGAAAGGTGCTCTTTTGCTTTTTTCTGCCCCCCCCAAACACACACACACACACACACACACACACACACACACACACACACACACACACACACACACACGTGCACACACACAAATCCACACCAGTAAAAGCATTAGCTCCTTCTCCTATAAATCCACACACAGGTGAGATGAGAGGAGCTAGCGTGACACTGACAGCTTCAACAGAAAAAGACTTACAGTCGAGTTGGGGCCTCTTACAGGCCCAAAGTACATTAGCTTCAGCTAGTCACCTGCGCTGTCAATATAAGGCTAATATCAGAACTAACAGGACTTGTTCACACGTATCTAGATATTTTTAGGAATGGATATATTTTTTCTTTGTTTCTTTTTTAAATTGCATTTACACGCATTCCACAGAATCCAGCATTTTGAAACATCTCCACTTTGAAGGGCGCTTTTCAAAAAATATCCATTTCAGGTGGCTAAAGCTCAGTTTACGTGCAAATGAAAGGCTAAAACAGAAAAAATAAACATCTATCTATCTAGATACGTGTAAATAGCTAAATTCATGTAAGATAGGGCCTAAGAATGCTAAGCAGCAAATATCCTGATGTGAATGGAGGGAAGGTAAACTACAGCAGATCTGTCCAGAGCCATAGAAAGGCACTGGATCTATCTATCTACATCTCAAGCTGAGAAAGTTACTTTATAGGTTAATGATGTGCATCCTATTACTATCTTCACTGATTTTAATTCTATGTTCTACACGTACATCTTTACATTGCTGTATTCTTTTAATTTCAAACCACTCCGACTTATTGTAATTACTGTACTTTTAATGCGTTCGACTATCAATTTCAAACTTAGCCGCTGTCACAGTTTTAGCTGCTGTAATGGCAGCTATGGGTTTTAGAATTTGTACTCAAAATCAGTGGTAATTCATTCGCTGGATTCTAGAATTTGTTCTTTTGTTTCCAAGACATGCCTAGGCCTACATCTAAAGACCTCCATACAACGGCTCCGATATTATTGCAGAGAACTTTTGAATTTGACAATTTGTTTTCCTCTGCAGGCAGCGAACATAACATAACATAACATAGAACTTAATGACTCCGACAAAATAGACTTGAATCGTAACCAGCAGGCGGCGGCAGACTTTGGTGCTGATGTGTGGGGTTGTATTGAAGACAATGGAATAGAATGTTGGAAGCGCAGTGTTCCGTACTTTGTCAGTGTGCAGTGTGCAGAGATAAGAACCAGAACTTTAAAATCTTTTCTCTTGTTGGTGAGAAAAAATGCTAATGAATGTCCATGTCGATTTCTTTGCAGCAAAGAGATTCCTATAGTGTTTTTTAACCTACTAATTAACGTCCATTCCTGTGTGTTTACAGTCGAAATGGTCTTTTCTCCCCATAGAGATTATTAACACTAAGGTAAGTGTATACGACAGCCGCATTGGAACAAGTCCCACGGCTTTAACTGGCCGTCGCTGAACCGCAGAAACCCTTGCTATTTTACGGGCCTGTTTGAAGCTGACTGGAGTTGAGCATTGGAGCTCCAGATCTCCTCATCCACAGAAGGGGAAAAGAGGAGCAAAGTGGTGGTGGTGGTGGTGGTGTTGACTGAGGCGGCCATCTCAATGGGCTTTTATTGGACCCCGAGTCCCATAACCGGTGTGGGAGATAATTGGCCGATGGGTTTTTCAGACGATCGTGTCAATCCCTTTGCAAACTCCCTAACCAGACTGCAGGTCCAAGGCTCAGCGGAAGCAAAGGCTTCTGGGATAGATTTATATGGGGCGCTGGTCTGAAATTGCTCATGTCAGGGTCAACCTCTAATATTAATACTAATCTCCTCTGGAAAGGTGGAGGGGGTGCAGGTTGTTAGAGGGGCGAGGGGGTGAGTGGAGCGTGGGTTTTTGGCTAAGGTAACTCCGTCTGGAAGCGGTGAGTAGTTTTCCATGAGCCAGTCTTCGTCCGGAGATGCTATGGCTAAAAGAGGTCTCAATCTCTCTTCTCTCTCTTTTTTCCTCTCTTTCCCCAATCTCTCGTTCTTTTCTCTTCACCTCACACTCGCTTCATAAATACCAACGCTTCTGTCTTTCCTGTTCTGCGGTCCCAGGGAACCTAATCCCAAGCATTAGGACCCATTCTGCCAACGCATCGGCGCAGATTGTTACTGCAGCTCCAGTTAGTCCGGTTCCAATTTCAACTATGCAGTACAGGCCGCCGAAGCCAGACGGCAAAAAGACCAAGATTCAGGGGCTTTAAAAATAGAGCAACGATGAGAAACACAACCCCTTCTTTTCTTTTCGCTCCCTCTTTTTTCTCTCTCTCTCTCTTTCTCTCTCTTGCTCTGTTCTTCTCCCTCCTTCCTATGGGCCTCATTGTGACCAGGTGCCAAGCCCCGGGGCTGTGCTCTGGTTCTGATCCATCCCCGAGTGGCACGCTTCACCGTAAACGCCAACACTTAGCGCTCATTTACCCCCCCCACCAGCTCCGCCAGCCAAGGGCATCATAATCATCATCCATCCCCCCAAATCACACCCCCCTCCCACACACAAACACACACACACACACACACACACACACACACACACACCAAGTGCCTGCTGGCTCAGAGACAGACACCTGCACTATGGCCAGCTTGCAGACCCCACAGGCTTTCGGTCCTGCTGGCAGGCCGCGGGCTTTTCACCGACGCCGTTACGGAGCAATGAGCGATGCCACCAGGGCTTTGCAGCAGGAATCAATCTGTATGCACAGGAAGTATGCAAGTGCGTGTGTGTGTGTGTGTGTGTGAAGGGGGCGGAGGAAGAGAAAGAAAGAGACACACACACACACGCAGAGAACTGGCCTATGAATATATGTATTGCTCAGTACACAAGTCTGTACTGCATAACAGACTTTTAAGGCCTTTTGATACAATGGCAAAATGTGACCAGATAGTGACAGCCAGTGACTCTAAATACACAATAATCAGTCACAGCCATAAGGCCAAGAAGGAACACACACAGTGACTTGACTCTGAGCCCGATCTGCTCCACAGGCAGTTGCTTTGCAAAAGACGCTGTGTTTTTACATGGCCAGTTTTCACACACACTGTGGAAAATATACTGTTTGTGGCTGTGGCTGTGTCGAAGTCTGGGCACCAATGTGGAGTGTGCCAGTGCCACTCTCTCTACCCCGAAAGCTGCTCTTTCTCCAGACACATTTCACCTGCAAAAACAGGTCCAGAGCCAGCCTCACACACTTGGCTCAAACCTCATGTGTTTCACCAAAGGGGGGGGGGTGACAACTGATCCCATGTCAGTGTACCCTGAAAAGATGTGAGGGTGTCCAGGGCATCAATTTTCGGTGCAGTCGAAAAAATATATTTATAGAGCCACTGCGGCACATGGTCATTTGAATGACAAACGAAGTGATTGTGAGGTTAGTTGCCTCGCGCTGGTCAAATGCTTGACCACGAGGAGTGAGGCCCGGGGCCAGTCTCACCGCCCATTTCAGTGCACTGTGGCCACAGGCGAGCGAGTTTCGAAAGACAAATGCAATAACTACTGGAGCACATATGTGTTTCAAGAGGGGAACGTGGCGTGCTCCCAAACCGCCTCATTCCATGTCAAGGGGGGCGAGGTAAGACAAAGCGCCCGCTGCATGCTCCACACCACCCCCCTCCCCCCCAACACACACACACACACACACACACACACACACACACACACACACTCCCCCCAATTCAACCCCCCTAAACTGACTGTGCTAATGAGGCAAAGCTACCCCCCAAAACTACAGATCCATTGCTTCAAAGGAATGTTAACAGCCCTATTCATCTGACAGAACAGTCACTAACACTTTAATTATGAATATATCTTCATCAGGGGTTTATTGCTCTCTCATTTGTCCATAGTGCTGAAAGAAGGAATGAGAATGTGAGCGAGAAGGAGAGACAAAGAAAAAAAGAGATTACAAGAGAATTGAGAAAAGATAGAGAGAAGCAGAAAGAGAAAGAGAGCTAGACAGAGAGGGAGAAAAAGAGAAGGAGAAAGAGACTGAAAGACAGAAAGCTCTCCTGAGCACATTTTTTCGCCTTTCGGTTGTATTTCCTAATGCCCCGGCCAGGATGAGGGTTCAGCCTAGGATCGGATCGCTCCGGGGGAACAATGCCTGCTCCGTGAGCCGCAGCCGAGTGGGCCGCTGCATCTGCAGCACGGGACCAGGGACCAGGGAAGTTCAGGAAATTCCAGCTGACTCGACCCAGCGCTGGAGGAGCAGCCCGAGGGCTCGTGTTCCGGATTGCTCCCGCCACTGATTGCAGCAGCAGACAGAGAAACACAAAAGAGGGCTAACACACACACACACACACACACTCACACGCACACATGGCAGTACACAAGCCTGTTTCCCCTATCACCTTTCCTAAGGCAAACAGGACTTGGCTTCTGCGAGACTTCATTTGTTTGAATTCATCCACTTGCCCATTTGTTTTAATCGGAATGAAATTACATTTCACGCGTCCCCCTAGCCTTCTGACCCTGGAGAGGGGGAGAGGTGGGGAGGGAGGGAGAGGGAGGGGGAGGGAGAGGGAGGGAGGGAGAGAGGGAGGGGAAGCGTGTGCGAGAGACTGAAAGTGAGACGGACGTGGTGTCTGTGTGGTCGGAACGTGGTGCTGAACAGACGCTCAATGACATCAGAGCGGCAAAATTGCATGCTGGGTAACCTGAGACTGGAACTGTGTGATTATGCTGGCACAGCACAGCACTTGACTCAGAGCGAGGGCATGTGTATGTGTGCGAGTGTGTGTGTGTGGGTGTGTGTGTGTGTGTGTGCAATAGGGGTACCCTATACGGTACTGCATGTATGTACATACGTGATGCCCGGGGCTCATCTCCTCTCACGTGGCGTCGTCTCCTGTTTCGAGCCGGTTGGCAGGCCCCGTGACGCCCGCCTGCAGGGTTGGATGCCAGCGTGGAGAACGAGACAGGACCACTGAGGATCAACATCATGGATCCTTTATGAGACCAGGGAGCGCACAGGGAACCGACCAGGCGGAACCTGACACAGCAGAACCCCTGGAGCTAACAGAGGAGATCTGAGAACGGCTCAGTCCCGACCTGCTTCCTCTCCGCTACACTCGTCTTTCTCCCTCTCTCTCTCTCTCTCTGTATCCTCTTCTCTAGAACATTCTATCCTTCCACTCTCTCTCCTTTGGTGTGCCAAGAACGGTGATCACCACAGGGCTGAAACCCCGTCTCTGCCCTCCTGTGGGCACTGCTACAGAGGTTCCACACTGTTCCACTGAGTTCCCTAAAACAGGAACAAAAATGATATGAAAAAAAAGATATGAACAGGAGCAATCATTTTTATTATTAGCAATTATTATTTTTATTACATTATTTTTATTAGTATCATATTATGTTGTGTTATACACATAACATTAACTATAAATGCTGTTGCAAAAAATCACCACAATTTACTATCTACAGTATATCCATAACAGAATTTATTTTTATTTAATTTTATTATTATTTTTATCTCAACCCATGAATGTGCATACACAGAATGCAGTATTTCAAATTCAATGAGTTTTGCAGAAGCATGGTGACCCTGCTTCATCCTCTTCACTGCTGGAAAGGAATTAAACAGAATCATCGCTAGCATGCGTTATTCAGTCTGCTTCAGACTGTAGTTTAAGATGTATCTGGTACAACCATGTTGTCACTTTACTCACATTACAGACAGACACGATTAAAGATCCAAGATCCAAGATCGTAAAGACACGATGATACGATTAAAGAGCCAAGAAGCCAACAGTTACTGCAGACCGGTGGTCTCCAAAGACTCTGTAGAAATAACCTGGTGTAACCAACATGTAAAATTCCATTCTCCCTTCCAATTTTGAATAAGTAATTAGGTAATCAAAAATTAAGTAAAGTAATTAAGTACAATATACTCTTTACCTACACTGTCTATATTGTTTATTGTCTTTATATTGTATAAATAAGTGCTTATATTAGTAGTGCTGTAGTATACACTAAACAAGGTCTACTCTGCTAATTTATGCTGTTCAATAGCTTTCTGTGGATTAGAAAGTTTCTTGTTCTTGCTGTGAGAGAATGCAGAAGGGCATGCTTGTGAAGAGCACCCATGTACTGCCATCTGAGACCCTAGACACTGACTCAGCTCTGCACTACAGGGACTAACGTAACCCCAGAACAACATGACTAAACACAGATCATATGCAATTATGATGACGGTCTATGCATTAGAATGCACAATGCTGTGATGACCTTTTGACCTTATCCCACTGTTGTCCTTTAGCCCACCTCTTGGGGAGCTTTACTATAGATTTACATGCTGTATAGTAAATGTATTAGTTTTAGAGCTTTTCAACCCCAAATACCTGCAGCTCCTAATTCTGTGGCGGCCACATTGATGTATTCCACCTGATAGAACTCGATGGACAATGGGGTATCTAAGTTCCCATATAATATCTATGAGTTTCACCATCTCCAGTAAATGTACCAGTCTGCGAGATGGCGCGTCAGTGGCGAATACCCATGCCCTTTGGCTAGGAAAGTCAGCGAGGCGCCCTGTGCCATGCCAGTGCTGTGAGAACCACTGGCGGACATGCCATTCCACTCGCACTGTTTACAACCCAACATCTCCTCTTCTTAACATGAGAAAAATAATGATTTATTTATGCTCGCTGCAGACCAGGCTGGGATTTTGTTTCAGTGTTTGTTTGTGCAGGAGACATCTCATTTCTGCTGGAGGGGTTTGGTGCATTTAAACGAGGGCCCATCTTCTTTGTTTGCCTGGTTCGAAGGAAAACAAATGGCTCAATATTTCTTTCTGCAATTTTACAGGAATCAACCGCACAAACAAACACAAGTGGAAATAGCCTGGAGGTAGATAGCTGTGCTCCGCACCGAATACTGAGTATAACATTACTGTGCTCATCATTTGAAAACCTCAAGAAAAATGACTCTCATACTGAGGGCACAACATGCTCTCTGGAGCTTGGGAATTTTTGAATTCAGAAAAAAAAAGAAACTCAGTTATCGTTTGATTGCAAGATTAAAATGATCGTAAAAAGATCTAAAATCAAGTCTTCAGGATACAGTTTCATCTCCGAACAAAGCCGTTCTTAATCTTCTTTGAACCGTAATATTCTTTCAATGTCATTTAATATCAATATCAATATCATAACACAGCATTTATGAACATAAACATGTGTGCATAGGGCAATGATATAAAGGCAATTTTTGTGTGAAGATCCAATATAGAGAGACTGACAAAACTGGTGGGTGGTAAACCAATCCCAGGTCATGAGTGAGGCAGCACTTTGAGTAGGGGAGCAGGTGAGTCAACAGTGATGCCCTCTTCCCTCGACTTCATCAACACAAGTCCTGTCTACACAACCCCGCTCTCCTCTCCTCTCCTCTCCACTCCACATGGGTGTGTTCTTTGGCTC
>PYXC01000951.1:200000-205000 GCA_015244755.2 Tenualosa ilisha | reverse complement strand
TGTGGGCCCTGGCCGGGGGGCAGTGTGAGGTTTCAAGATCACACCCCAACTTTTGGTCCTTTTTGTCTTCTGTCTGCTCTCTACTCTCCTGTCAACACATTTCAGTAGGTTTCAGAATAAAAGTGTGTGTGCATTTGGATAACCAGGACATCTGTCATTGGCATACAAGACAATTGTGCATAAGATGTCACCTTTCTCCCTCTATGAGTGTGCAAAAAGTACACGCAAGCAGAAAACTCTGAAATGTTCTCCCTCTCTCTCTCTCAAACACACACACAAACACACACACACACACACACACGCACACACGACTCCACGTCAACTCCTACGGTGATATTGTTCCAACAGTAAAAGTGTCAGGCCGTGAAGATTAACACACTCCTATTATCAGTACACTCTGCTGTTTACACCTCAGGAGGCTCACGTGAATACCAATTTCACTTCAAAGAGAGTCGTGTGTATCTGCAAACATTGGTGTGTGTGTTTCTATCCACACTAAATGTAACAGTATGCGTGAGTATGCTGTGTATCAGTCTTTTTGATGCATACATCAGTGTGCACACAGTATACAGTATCAGTGTGTGTGTGTGTGTGTGTGTGTTTCTATCCACACTAAATGTAACAGTATATGTGAGTATGCTGTGTATCAGTCTATTTGATGCATACATCAGTGTGCACACAGTATACAGTATCAGTGTGTGTGTGTGTGTGTGTGTGTGTTTCTATCCACACTAAATGTAACAGTATACGTGAGTATTCTGTGTATCAGTCTATTTGATGCATACATCAGTGTGCACACAGTATACAGTATCAGTGTGTGTGTGTGTGTGTGTGTGTGTGTGTGTATGCATAGTGGTGTGAGAATTTCTGAGCATTATTAATGGATATTTGTGTCCACATGAACACACCCTATGTTGCAATCACTGTTAACATTTGCGACATGTTGCAGCCTGCTGTCCAACTAAGGCAGATAACTATGGTTTGCCAATGCTAATATGACCACTAATGAATCGGCATGGGTCTCCTTAGACTCCAGCACAAATAACCAGGCATCATCGAGCCCACATCTTTCAGAAACATGAGCACTGGCACTATATATAGTGCTGGGGCTTCAAAGCGGCAGCTCGCTGGAGACCGAGGGGAAAGGTGATCGGCCCGTGCCTCAAAAGCACGACTCGAGAGCGGCTGGCCTGACTTTGCGCTCCAAAGACCCTGGGGTTGGTGTGTTCATATTTCCTCTGGTCAAACCGATGTTTTTTTGTTTTTTTTTGTTCTTTTTCTGTCTGTCTTTTTTCCTTTACCTCCATGTAGAAGCAGCTTGCGACATAAAAAAGAAACATTCTGTGAGGGGCCCTGAACCAGAGGGTATATCACAAACCCCATCATCAGCCCCTCAGGATGCACTATGAACTGGGTGGAAGTGGAGGTGATGGAGGCAAAAGCTTTTTCAATGGTCTCTTTCTCAGAACCCTGTTCACGGGATTCTCATTCTACACTCCCCACCACCTTACACCTCAGCGTACACACACATATACACAAACACGTATGCACACAAACACACACGCACACCCCATGTCTCTTTCCTGTAAAGTGGAAACACACACTCACGCAGTAAGATGTCAGATTAGAATGGTATGCAAAAACACACCACTGATTCCTATGAGAATTTCTTTACTGGTGAACACCCCTAGTCCCTTAGCACGCACACACACACACACACACACACGCACACGCACACGCGCACACACACACACGCCCAGTCCTAAAAAACTCTCAGGCATATAAAGGCACTCCAGGCAACGTTTTTAGGATTCGCTTCAGAGTCCCTTCAGTGATTAAATGGTTCACTACGGGGTGACTGAAGGTTCTCTAAGCCACCTCCAGCATAACCTTTCATGGTTCTTGCACTTACGGATCTCAGTCGGTGAGGCGCTGAAATGAAACTGAAACGGAATGAAACTGAAATCGTGTTTATTACCGGCTTGTCAGGCTACGTAACGCTACGAAAAAATCATTGCTGGTTCCCATTCTTTGGTTTGCAAACAAATTCAATTCACGTTGATTGCTGAGAATGTACCATGTTGTTGCTTTTTTCTTTTTTTTTTTTTTAAATCAGCAACTGTAGGGGGAGCTCCAGAGGTCATCAGTCTTGCCTGCTATGCCGTTAACCATAGACCCTTTCCTCACCCATTATGTGCATAGAGCACAATGTATGTCACTATGTTCTAGACTGTCAGACTGACTGAGTTCTGAATGGGATCTGTACTGTCCGTGCATCACTGTGTTCTAGACTGTCGCACTGACTGAGTTCTGAATGGGATCTGTATGTCGTGATCACTGTGTTCTAGCTGTCGACTGATTCTGATGATCTGTATGTCGTCTCTGTTTTACTGTCCTGATGATTCTTTTTATGTGTGATCATGTTTTAATTCACTGATGTTTGATGATTTATGTCTTTGTTTCTGTGTATGATTCTGAATGGATCTGTACTGTCCGTGCATCACTGGGAAAAGGTCAGCGTGGCAGGCATTAGAGAGGGACATGGTGAAAAAGAGAGAAAGTATGACATATACTGATGGGTAGACAAATGGATACAGATAGAAAGATAAAGAGGAAGGGAGGGGGGGGGGGTGGGGTTCTGAAACAAATCCTTAACACACCACCTTACACACCCAAGCACACTTGCACGGACACACACATACAGACTCACACAGACATTCACCAACACACTTATTTGAGGCAGAGGGGAGCTGGGGAGGATAGATCAACATTAACACTTAATTCAATTAAGTTAAGTAAAGCACATAAAAGTTCGGCAAAGTTCACCAGTCTCTATTTCCCTCAGTCACACACAAACACACACACACACACACACACGGAAAGAATCCATCCTTTCAACAGGAGCGCCCTCCAACTGTCTCTGAGGTCCTTATGGAGACATGAACACCTGGATCGGCAACCAAAGTACTTAACTGGAGCTCTGCAATGGTGGTTTTTGTGTGTGTGTGTGTGTGTGTGTGTGTTTGTATGTGTGCTGAGGGAGGAATCCTCTGCTGGAGGCTCTCATTTCAATAACCTGCTAGGCCCGTTCCCAATCAACGTAAGGACATTAACCACTTACCGCAACCCAGCCGGGACCACAGGGACCAGGGGAGGGAGGGAGGGAGGGAGGGGGAAGGGGGAAGCTCTCGCCGCCACGCTAACAGGGTTAGCCTAATAGCCTCCGCAAGCACCGCCAATGCATCTTAGCCCAAGGGTGGAGGTAGTGAATGTGTGTGAGTGTGCATTTTGCGTGTGTGTGTGTGTGTGTGTGTGTAGGGATGGGGGTCAGTAGCTGATATCCCAACCCCCACCCACCCACCCACCCACCACCAAAAAAAAAAAAAAAAAGGAAGAAAGAAAGAAAAAATGAAAGAAAAGGAGGGGGAGGACCCAGAAGGGCTGGCTAATCAGCCTGCCTGCTTGGCACACTTCATAAACGGGTGTGTTTGGGGACGGCGGCTCTTATAAGCTCTGTTGACTAGGAGCAGTGCAGAGGCAAACACACTCTAACCTGCCCTCAGGCTGTAGGCATACGAGGAGGAGGGAGGAGGTAGAGAGAGAGAGAGAGAGAAAGAGAGAAAGGGAAAGAAAAATAGATGAGGGATGATGGGAACGATGGTGACAGAGAGAGAGAGAGATGTATGAACGTGTGTGTGTGTGTTCGTATGCATGAATAAATGTGTGTGTAAGAGTGTGTGTGTGTGTGTGTGTTGACTCAGGTTGCTCATCAGTGCTGAGTGGGTGGATGTGGGAGAGGTGGGACTCATGAAGCCCATGATCACACATGGATGAAATCACAGACAAAACACTCATTCATTTCCTGACACACACACACACACACACATACACACACTGCTTTTCAATCCACTCTCCACTCCTCTCTGGACATCTCTCCCCCTCTCTCTGATAATCCTTTAGGCTCTGACAAGATGGCAATACAGAAAAATAAACAAACAAGCTGTTACCACACACACGCACGCACGCACGCACTCACACACACACACACACACACACACACACACACAGACTTCTGTCAAAGTACAGAAAAACCTCATAATCCCCCTAGAACACAATCCAACACTGACCAAATACGTACTCTTTAATGAGATCAAAAGCCAGCCAATTCCACAAACCAGTGACCATGCCACAACTTCCCAGAACACACACACACACACACACACACACACACATACACACACCACCCCCGCACTCATTCTCCACCCTCTGAAATCAAAGGCCCTGGCTGGAGCAGACTTTGAAAGTCAACATTTTGTCATAGTGACCAGTGTCTCAGGACGTCCATGAGGGAGGGCAGCCAGAGGGTATTTATGGGTGTCTGTGTGTGTGTGTGTGTGTAAACAGATTGAGATGGGGATGTGTTCTCTCCTCTGTTACTGCATTTGTACGTGTGTACGTGTGTTTCTGCATGAGGTGTGTGTATGTGAGTTTCTCTGTGTGAGATGTATGTGCGTGCGTGTGTGTGTGTGTGTGTGTGTGTGTGTGTGTGGTTGTTTGTGAGCTATGCTGACAGGTGCATTGTGGGGGCCTGTTTCTGCTCCAGGGGAAGGCTGGCAACAGCTCATAAAAACAGAGCTCTGGACCAGCAGGCCTGTGCCAACCAGCGCTGGCTCCAGACGGGACAAAACACACACACACACACACACACACACACACACACACACACACACACACACACACACACACACACACACACACACACACACACACCAACATGAGTAAATAAATATGCACATCCACACAACTCAATCACACACACATGCACGCATGCACACCCATAAACACACACACACACACACACTTCTCACTAAAACTTTTCTCAAAAGTTTCACTATTTCCCTCTTTCTCACAGACACACAATTCAGAGCAAGAACAGTTCTTCCCTCTTCACCCCTCTGTACTTCACACAGACACACACACTCACACACAGCAAGGGGAAG
>PYXC01000951.1:162500-197500 GCA_015244755.2 Tenualosa ilisha | reverse complement strand
AGTGGGCTAAGGGCCTGGGTTTGAGTCTGACCCAAGGTCATTTCCCGATCTCTCTCTCCCACTCATTTCCTGGTGCTCTCTACTGTCAAGGCACCCCCCCCCCACCCTCCACCTCCCCAAAAAAGGCATGATGTGTAAATTTACCAGTGACCAAAAACAACTTTTATTAAGCCAGCTCAAACAATGATACTGTACATTATACAGTAAATCTTATCTCAGTCTTCTGTTTGGTCCACTTTCATTGTGCAAAATATCTTCCTGTAAACAGCACTGTAAATCAATGGGCAACATTAAACCTGAAGCAGGGGCAGAGTTGGACCAGTCAGACTTTAACTGTGTTTAATAAATTGATTACAAAATGTCCATCAAAAACAAACGCTATGTCAGCATCTCTGGTGTTGGTGCAGAGGTCAGAGGGAGACATTGAACCTCACTGAGGTTCTGATCTAGAATTCTAAGGTGCATGTTTTCCTGGGAACTAGGGATTCTACCTGAAACAGAATTGTGTGTCATATCAGAGAGCCAAGATGATCAAAAGAAGCCGTGCACTTAGTCCGTTGTCCTGGCAAAGAATGTGAATGTGGTTCTGTGTCCTACCACAGAACTGGCAATGATCAGTTATTGTTCTAGTCACAGAACCCAGCTGTAGTCATGTGCTCACCAGAGGACTCTTAGGAGATGCGTTACCTGGTTCTAACTCACCTGGTTCTCAGTTCTTACCGAGAACTCATAGGACATCTAGAGTCAGGTTCAAATGCAATGTCCTAGCGGAGGACCCGTACAAGGTCCAGGGTGATGCGGTTCCGCTGGTGGTCCACATCGATGACGCGGACTTCCACCCGTTCTCCGGGCCCAAGGGCCAGGCTCCGTCGCCGAAGGTCCTCAGGCAGCTTGGCCGCCGTCATGAAGCGGTTGGGAATGAGTCCGTTCCGGCCCACGCCCACGTCCACGAACGCGCCGAACAGAGCCGTATTGGTGACCCTGCCTGTCAGAACAGCTCCGGCGTGTAAGTCACTCATGGACACGATCCCACGCTTGAAGTCAGGCTGATCGAAATCTGGACAGATAGTCAGGGAGGGAGGGAGAGGGAGGGAGAGAGAGAGAGAGAGAGAGAGAGAGAGAGAGAGAGAGAGAGAAAGACTGGCTTTTAAAACCCCTTTAACTGAACCACTGGATGGATCAAAGACAGCTATTTTAAAAGTCTAATAGATGGCCGTGCATTAACTATGCCAACACCCTGGAATGAGAGCACATGGGCTATCATATAGCACCAATGAAGTAAAAGGTAGCCATCAGATCATTAGCTGCAGGAAGGAACATATGGAGGTGGATGGAGAGATGGAGAGGGAGGGAGGGAGAGAGAGATGGGGCCGACAGATGAGAGGAATTAAGACAACTAAACCTTCTGAAAGTAGACCTGGAAGGAAGGGAGGCAGAAACCTTAGAGTGCGAGCTGGACGACGAGAGAAAGAGACAGCTCAGGTTACCAACGACAAACCAAGACTTTTCTTCTCCTCCTTTCTCATCCCCCCCTCACAAAATTCCGTCCTTCCACCCCTGTGCCTGGCTGGTTTCTCCAAGTCCATTTTCTCTGGTCAGGGGAAACGGAGCGCTCTATGGTAGGCCCTTCAACGTAAACACGGCCTCGCGGCGGGGTTTGCACTCCAGGAAACATTCATCCACAATTATGCCTATCCGGGACACCTTACCTAGCGCATGGTTCGCATATCATCTATTTGTACAGCTGGCTGTCCACGGGGTGTGTGTGTGTGTGTGTGTGTGTGTGTGTGTGTGGAGACAGACCTGTCTCGCCCAAAACCCCCATTGGGAAAGTTAACTCTCTGGTCTGAGTGCTGCACCCACAGTAGGGCTGAAAGACATGGAGCTCAAGCGTGGTGTGTGTGTGTGTGTGTGTGTGTGTGTGGGTGTACGTACACGTGGGTTGACATGGGGCTCAGACCCGTTGAAGTGGAGATTTAGTCAGAGCAGTGATCCTTAATGGTGCAAAACGGTGACAAATTGAAGAAAGAGTGTGTATGAGTGTGTGTGTGTGTGTGTGTGTGAGCGTGCGTGCGCGTCTTGGTGTGTCTTTGTTTGTATATAGCTATGCATGGATGACTGCCCTGCCAACTACTTGCTATGAAGATGTAGCTGGACAAATGCCAGTGCTGAAAATGAATGGTGGTGACTTGTGTGCAGGGTGTCTGAGAGAGAAACTGACACTGCTTCAAGTGCAGACGAAGTTATGATATTAATCCTGCACATGTGAAAAACTTTAACACTTAAAATAATCAGAAAAATAATCAGACTCGAAATTTAGTTAAGTAGCATTGTGTTGTATCGTGTCATAATGTAGTGCACATTGAACGTTAGTTGGGAAAAGCTAGATCTATACCAGTGATGGCAAAGGATGTCGGCTCAATATGTATGCACGCGCACACACACACACACACACACAGACCCACACACACAGACCCACACGCTCGCACGCACGCACGCACACACACACACACAGATGAAATGAGCTCAATGTTGGGCAATAAAACACTGAGACCTAGCACATCCAAAATTTTCAAACCATTACTTCATATCTTGCACAGGCAGACACACACATACCCAAATCCAAATCTTTGGGAGATGGAGTTGGCACCACCCTTCCACCTACACTCTCTACCTTTATTTCTTTCCTTACTCCCCTCTTTGCTCTTTTTTCCTCACAGTCCCTCCCCACTCCTCTTTTCCCCTTTTCACTCTCCTCTCTTCCCTTTTACCTTCTCTCTCCCTCTCTCTCTCTCTCTCTCTCTCTTTCCCTCCTGTCTGCTGTGACTCAGGGGAGTCTGAGTGTCGCTGGGCTGGGCTCCAGGCTTTGAAGGCCCAGCGTGTAATTTGGAGGAGGAGAGGGAGAGAGTAGAGGAGGAGGAGGAGGAGGAGGTGGGGGGTGGGGGTGGACCCCGCAGGCCAGATGCGGGTTATTAAAGGGCCTCGGGCCTGCAGATACATCAGTAATGAAGAGAAAAACAGAAGCTCCCCATCAGTGTGTACTTACAACCCCTCACAGAGACAGAGAGAGAGTGGGAGGGAGGGAGGGAGGGAGGAAGAATGAGGTAAGAAGAGAGAGAGAGTGTGTGTGTGTGTGTGAGAGAGAGAGAGAGAGAGAGAGAGGTGAAAAAAAAATGATAAAAGGGGAGAATGAAAAATTTTGAGAAATGGAGAAGAGACAAACACAGAGACAGGTAGATGAAAAAGAAAGAGCGAAGGAGCAGAGTGATGTAAACAGAAAGAGGGAAAGAAAAACAGAGTTAGTGAGAGAAAGGTAGACAAAGAGAAGGAGAGGGAAAAGGGTGACACAGTGAAGGACTGTGAGACAAAGCAGGTGAAGAGAAAGCGGGAGAGACAGACCAAAGAGTAAGGAGGGGGAGAGGGGAGGGAGGGAGGGAGAGAGGGAGAGAGAGAGAGAGAGAGAGAGAGAGAGAGCGGCTGGTTTTAACATCAGTGGGCGTCTGAGCCCACGCCAGTCGTCTACGACAACCAGTCCATAATGTCACACCCCGTCTTTCACGAGCCTGACATGAGTCATGGGTGAGACAGGGGGAGGAGGTGATCTACTGACAGCACGGACTGGCAGAGTGCCATCGGGAAGAGATGTCTGATTGGCTCAGAGCTTTGAGGAAGTTGGACGACATTGGCTGAGGGCAGAGAGAAGGGTCAAGCAGGGTAGAGATCTTAGACAATGAGTGTTGCTGGGATTGGAGATGTGAGACATGGAGCCAGCAGATGCCTGTCAAGGCGATTGGCTGGCTCAGGGCCATCAGGAAGTGACCCTGATTGGCTCATGGCTCAGAGGAAGTGGCGAGTGATTGGCTGAGAGGGGTTGTGGATGTAAGGCACAGGGCCAGCAATACCACAAGCACCACTCTCACCAGCAGCAGCAGTGATGGCTGTAGACAGGCCTTAGCTGAGACCTCCTGATGAAATCTATCCCGAGACGAGGATTACAGGGGACAAGAGGGATGTATGCGTGTGTGTGTGTGTGTGTTTGAGACATGCAGACAGCCAAAGTGCTCTTCTATAGGTATTGTGTGGATCCCCACTTTAGTACAGATAATCCTCTCTAGGCACAGTGTCCAGACAAACACATCTCTTCAGCCCTCAGTGTAGACCGCCCAGACCAGTGGCTGTAAAAAGCCTTACCTGCTGCAACCACTGTCCTGTCATTCAAACCCTGTCTAGAGCAGCTAAAATGGCACGGTTCCTTCAGTGCAGTGTGATTTTTGATGACGCTTTAGCTAAAGTGTTTTAAAACCCTTTAAAAGAGCATTTATGTGTCTGGGGTGTGTGTGTGTATGTGTTGGATGTCAAAGCTGGGCATCCATGTGAATCCGTCCACAATGAGCTGCAGTGTGCATGGGGTGGTGTAAGAGTCAGTGTGTGTGTGTGTGTGTGTGTTTACTTGTCGGATGTCAAGCGGGCTGTGTCAGTCCGCCACATGAGTGCAGTGTGCATGGGGGGGGGCAGTGTGTGTGTGGTGTGTGTGTTACCACCTTGTCGGATGTCAAAGCCGGGCGGCTGTGTCAGTCCGTCCACAATGAGCTGCAGTGTGCATGGGGTGGTGTAAGAGTCAGTGTGTGTGTGTGTGTGTGTGTGTGTGTGTGTGTGTGGTGAGTGTGTGTGTTTACCCACCTTGTCGGATGTCAAAGCCGGGCGGCTGTGTCAGTCCGTCCACAATGAGCTGCAGTGTGTCTGGGGTGGTGCCCAGGCTGCGGGCTACAGCCTCCATCCCCTGGTCCCTCACACACGCCTCC
The DNA here is from genome assembly GCA_015244755.2 of Tenualosa ilisha. Lineage (NCBI taxonomy): Eukaryota > Metazoa > Chordata > Actinopteri > Clupeiformes > Clupeidae > Tenualosa > Tenualosa ilisha. Next base: position 192,698 of record PYXC01000951.1, on the reverse strand, counting down.
ACACGCTGTTTCAGCTCCACCTGGCCCAGCTGGGACACACTACCCCCTACTACAGACACAAACCTGGGAGTGGGGGAGAGAGGGAGAGAGGGAGAGGGAGAGAGGGAGAGGGAGAGAGAGGGAGGGGGGCACACAGAGAGAGTGTTATTACTTTCATTTTCAACATGGTTCTAAATGTATCTGTAATTGAGTAATTGTCTTTTGATCTATTTTTTGCGCCTATGTAATTGAACTTTGACAATAATGTCATTGAAATATTTATGCCAATAAAGCTTTCTTAAATTAAATTGAATTGAACTGAATTGAAGGATAGAATGAGAGGGAGAGAGGGAGGGACAGGGGGAAACGGGAGGAGAGAGAGAGAGAAATGAGAATGAAAATAAAAATAAGACCGGAGGGACTAAATAGCTCACTCTTACTCTCTTACTTAACACACTGAGTTTAACAGTCGTGACTTTCATATCTGGTTTTGTGCTCATTTTAAATACTACATCAATCCAAATAAAATAAATGAATTAAGCTAGCAAACAAATACGAACTGACCTACTCTTAATCCAGCGAAAGCGAGAGAGAGAGAGGTGCCGTCACACACACACACACACACACACACACACACACAAAAGATAATATGAGCAGAGGGGGTGTGTGAGGAGTCTTAATGAATGGGTTTTTAATGGAGCCCTCCAGGGGCCTCCTCACGTGGACGGACTCCCAGGACTGAGACCAGGGCCGCAGGCAGGGGCCAAGCACTAGAATACGGGCCTGGGAGGAGGACGACCAGGGAGGAGGGGTGGGGGTGTGAACGGTGTTTGTGTGGGAGGGAGACGGCTGCAGGGCATGGGATAGGGGTGGGACAGAGAGGGGTGGATTACTACTGCCTACATCTCAGCTTACACTCTGACCAGAGAGGGCAGTCACAGGAGGATGCACAATAAATCACTAAAACACTCACAGCCACAGGGTGTGTGTGTGTGTATGTTTGTGTGTGTGTGTTTGTGTGTGCGTGGGATAGAGAGACTACTGCAAGACTCCAACAAATGCAGTAGGATGTCGCATAGCGCTGGGCTCATAGGAGCAGCCCCCATGTCAATCAAATCTCCTGTCTGGGTCAAGCCAATGACCTTGGTGCCAAGAGAGGTCAAGTCCCTCCCCCTCCGGAGATGTGAGCCTGAGTCGGAGTCCTGCTAGGGGCGGGTCAGTCCCACTGCTCTCGGGAGTGCTCCAACCCTCTCTCTCCAACACAACTAGAATATGAGGTTGGATATAAATGCTGGCGCCCGCCGGACGCGGAGCGTCAGATGCCAGTTATGGACGCCATCTAACAATCTGATATTTCCATCCCAGCGCTGCCATCAAAACATAGCCGAATGACACAATGTAGCGCTACTTTAACAAGGAGAGAAACACAAAGTATTAATGCTATTAAGACTGCATTGGCTATGTGAGCACACTATGCAATTAAATAGCTGTTTTTATCAGCCAAATATGAGTTAGATCACCAATATTGCAGTAGTTACTGTTGTTTACTGTGTTGCTATGTGGTTTTTAACAGATGGTATTATCAACTTATTAACAAGTGGTTGTAAATAGCACAAATTCATGGACATGACAGAAAACCAAGCCATTCTAATGGGCTTGATGTGCAGATTTTAGAACAGTTTTCTAAACTTCCGTGGCAGACGTGCGGCAGATGTTTCCACTGGGCTTTGCTGCGTTAAAAACAATGGAGTTCTCAGTTTTTAATTCCCGCAATCACGCCGCAGACGCGTCCGTTGGCTGCTGGCATTCAGTGTCAGATGAAAACATTTATTTATTCATCTATTTATTTACAAAAAACTGGACTGATGACCCTGGCATACTGAGACAAGCATTTACACCTTTCTTGCTGAATCTTTTAGTTTGTGTTCTTGATAGGGATTAAAAGTGAAGTACAACATAGACAATCACATGAACATGCTTTGTGTGTTGTAAACAGTTGTTTACATTGATTGTAAAACTCGGTTTCTCTGTTTAATGAACGGTGACTCATATAAGCCAGAGGATTCAAGCCCTGCCACTCCCTGAACCTGTTGTCTTACATTTTATTCCACATTCAGCAGATTGAACTTATTTTCAGATGATTTATCTGTCTGGGGCCATAGATATGGTGCAAGCAGAGACCTGTAGGAGTATTTTTTGGTTTCCCCATCTTTACAATAATCCCACGCTGTTCCCTGGTTCCCGTCCCTCTCAAGGTCATCCATCATGACTGCTCCTCATCCTCTTCCTCCCCCCCTCCCTCCCTTCAGGGAACAAAAAGGCCTTTGCTGTTGGACACCACGAGTCCTGGTCTGCCAGCATTCTCCTCAGTGCTACAGAAGGCCTGTTTCTAACACAGCAATGTGACCTCAACACTCACCCCTGTCAGTCCACTGCCACCACTCGAAAACCCCTGACACTCTCTCTCTCTCTCACACACACACACACACACACACCGCTGCTTTCATTCATACACACCAGAAAGCTTTTACACACACATTACAGCTCTTCTCTGGAAACCAGTGGGCTCAGCAAGTGAGGGACACTTTGGCCAGAGGTGCTGGCTGGAATGCCACAGGGTCTCAACAGACAGACATGACTGATTGCAAATGTGTGTGAGTATGTGTGTGTGTGTGTGTGTGTGTGTGTGTGTTTACAAGCATGTCAGCCAACATAAATTTGTGAGTATGTGAGACAGTTTGTAGTGCTTATAACTTCTGTAAATGTGTATAAATATTGAGGACTTCCAAGAAGCATTTGCATACAGCTGTGTGAATCTGTCAGGAAGTCTGCATATACCTGTTTATTTGTATTTGTGTGTGTGTGTTTGTGTGTGTGTGAGTGTGTGTGTGTGTGTGTGTGTGTGAGACACTGCATGAGCAAGTATGCGTGCATGTATATTTGTGTCTGTGTCTGTTTGTGTGTGTGTGTGTGTGCGTGTGCGTCTGTCTGGTGGAATGTGAGGCCACAGCTGAGGGGGGACCTGCATGGCGGAGTCGTGCTGATGGATGGCCGTCGCCGTGGCAGCCTGACGCCAACCAGCCACAGCAGCTGTCCAGTCTGTGATTGACAGGGCAGGTGGAGCCTGGGCCCGCCCACTTCCTGCTCCAGAGGAGTCGAGGGCCGCAAAATCCACACTCACACACAGACCCACACAGACAGACAGACACACACACACACACAATATCTGTAGATCATTACATACCATGACCTTATTTAACACATGCACACCACATGATCTAGAATGCCTGGACATGTGTCAGCAAATAAGGAGTAGCAAGGTCCTCAATACATCTTTACTTCCTTATGCAGTTCCCTTGGTACACACACACACACACACACACACACACACACACACACTTTATTCTCTCCTTGTCCTCAAAACCTGCTCTGCTGGCAGAGGTGATCGAGAACAAGTAACCCAATACTGCCTGTGTACAAACTGCAGCTGCACAGCATTCAACACTGTGTGTTTGTGCCCATAACCACATACATACACAGCCACACATGCACACAAACAATACAAGTCATACACACACACAAAACAACAGACACACAGACACACACACACAAACACGCACGCACAAGGCTAAAACCTTACTTCAAGTGTGTATCAAAAGGCATAAAACACACATTAATGTGTAAAGTGTTAGACAGTGTTCATTCCGCTTCTTCATGACTTGCCTTAGTTATATGTTTACATTCATAAATATTTATGACTGAACAAATGAAGCGTTACGATAAAGTATCACAATAAATTACTAATCATCATTAAAAAGAAATAAAAAACGTTTTTCTGAAGATAAACCAGACAGACCAGACTGTAAATGTGTATAATTTAAAATTATAATGTTTTCTGAATGAAGTAATAACAATCTATGGTTATGACTACATGGATTCATGTTAATCATTACAAGACATTATAAACACTTTATATCTCTTTATGAATGGAATGGAATGGAATGTATGAGGAATACAGGATCGGGGCACATCATGCATAAAGCGTTGTCTGTATTTCAATACAACATACAGCAAACCTGTTTAACGCACACTAAGCTACTGACCAGAAAATACTTCAACCACTGCTAAATTAAACACACACACACACACAGTGTAACTTTTTGGTCCACCCCCCCCCCCCCCCCATCACTGTTTCATAGACACTGGCTGTTTCCCCCCTAAAGCACCAGAAGGCAGAGCAGGTTTTATTGAAAAAACAAAAAACTGCATTGAACCAAAAGCCCAACATCAACATCTGATCTAAGTGAGTTATGAGGTGATGAAAGTCCAGCACACCAAACACACATGGACAACAAAACACACACACACACACACACACACACACACACACACACACACACACACACGTCTGTGTCTGGCCTGATGAGTTCCAGGTTGTCCCTCAGGTGAAGATCAGGCGGAATGTATAGCCAAGACGCCAGATCCTCTTCCCTGCCACACACACACACACACACACACACACACACACACACGCAGGCGTACGTACAGACGGCACGTATGGACAAACACAAATTCACCCTGGACTCAGTCTTTCCCACTCTTAGGCACACTAATATATACAGTCCACATACAAAAAGAAACCAAAAAACCCTTTCTGAACTGGCAGTGCTACATTACGCCCTTATAACACACACACACACACACACACACACACACACACACACACACACACACACACACAGATTAAAGTTGTGTATTTCAGGGTATGTTTTGGCCCAAAAGCACTATACGGTAGGAATTACACATGAGGGCATTTTCTCAGGTAATTTCCAAATCCACAACACCAAATTAGTATATGCCATGCACTCACACACACAAACACACACACACAAACTCACACACACACACACACACTGAACACCCTATAACTCTTTCCTCCTCACACAAGCCAAATGACACACACACATCATTCTTCCCTTACAGCAAATACCGTCAGACTGGCCCAAGAAGAAAGCGTAGAACGTGAGAGCACACATCATGGAAGTTTCTAGAAAATTTTAGACATAAACAAACACAGGCACGCAGGGACATTTACAGACACACACACGCACACACACAGACCAAACAAACAAACAAACTAACAAAAAGAAAGAATGATATACACACGTACACATATTATCATTCATATGTGCTTGCAACTGAGATTTTATGAAGTGTAGTGTATATTTGTGTGTGTGTGTGTGTGTGTGTGTGTGTGTGTGTGTGTGTGTGATCGAACCCTGGTGGGCTCATGTTTAGGTGAGGGCCCCGGGGCCCTTCTCATGTTTCCTCCCTCCGGTGTGTTTGTGTTTAAGGGGTACAGGGAGCCTCAAACCACTGGCCCTCACATCACTCACTCACTCACTCACTCACACACACACACACACACACACACACACAAAGCCCCCTCCGTTTCACACACAGACACACACGCACAGGCACACACACATACACACACACACGAACGCGCACACACACACGCACGCGCACACACACACACAAAGCCCCCTCCGTTTCACACACAAGCACAAGCACAGGCACATGCACGCACACCCACCCACACAAACGCACGAGCGCGCACGTACACACACATACATGCGCGCGCACACACACACACACACAAAGCCCCCCCCATTTCCATCCTGTCTCCATCTCTCTATGCCTTTCTCTTCTTGTCTTTCTATATATCTCCCCCTTTAGGCTCTTCACTCTCTTTCCCTCCATCAGTCTGGGTCTGTCTAGTTTTAGATGACTTTCTTTCCTTGACTCTTTTCTTGCTGTTTGTTTTTTTAATACGTTTGCTTTTTTCTCTACGCTCTCTATGGTCTCCACAGCTCTCCCTCCCTCCCTCCCTCCCTCTCTCCCTCTAATCCCTGGCCATGCTTCTCACCTCGCAGAAGTGTAATGCAAAACAGGCTTGATAGGCTGAGAGTTAGACCCTCAATGTGTGTGTGTGTGTGTGTGTGTGTGTCTGTGTGACTGAGAGCGAGAGAGAGAGTTTCAGAGAGTGTCTGTGCGTGTGCGTGTGTGACTGAGAGCGAGAGAGAGTTTCAGAGAGTGTCTGTGTGTGTGTGTGTGTGTGTGTGTGTGTGTGTGTGTGTGTGTGGCCCCCCACTCCGATTCTTTCCAGACGTGCTCTTCAGGGGCGGTGAGGCCCCCCACCTTCAGCAGCACTGGGACTGAGGTGCAGGTGAGAGGAGGCGAGGACCTGTCACTTACAATACTCCACCAGCACTTCACACACACACACACACACACACACACCAAATCCTCTTCATCTACCCCAAAACACATGCACGTGCACACACACACACACACACACACACACACACACACACACACACGCGCACACACACACACACACACAGACAGACACGTGCGCTATATACACACATACACACACACACACACACACACACACACACACACACACGCGCACACACACACACACACGCACACACACACACAGACACGTCGCTATATACACACATACACGCGCGCGCACACACGCGCGCACAACACACACACACACACACACACACACACACACACACACACACACACACACACACACACACACACACACACACACACACACACACACACACACACAGATCTGGCCTCCCAGATCAGCTTTGTTTTCCATCTACATCTCCTACAGCTTGCCTGTTATTTATGTGTCCGGGACAATATAGCCTAGCACAAGGCAGTGTGTTTGTGTGTGCCATACCTTGAGCACTAGCCATGCCACTAATCCCACACAATCCAACTCATCAAGTTGTCCACACCTCAGTAACCACCCCAACCCTCTCTTACACACACGCCAACACACCAGCACCAACATGCAACACAATCCCTGGCATGGGTGGTGGCGCTGAGTGAAATGTGTCACTGATTTAGGCCTCATCTCAAACTCGTGTAATATCCTGTGTGGGAGGTAATGGGAGGCAGCAGACCCCAAGTCTTCACGCTATATATGTGTGTGTGTGTGTGTGTGTGTGTGTGTGTGTGTGTGTGTCTGTGCGTGGGTGTACACACAGGTTTTTGTGTTTGCGTGTATGTGCACTTAAATGTGAATGCGTGTGTGTGTGTACACACAGGCTTTTGTGTTTGCGTGTGTGTGTGCGCGCGCTTAAGTGAGCATGAGCGTGTGTGTGTGTGTGTGTTTGTTTCAAAATGCAGTGGTCTCCCCGTCAGATTGGATTAGACTGCTGGATGAGTGGCAACGGAGCAGAGATATATGACACAAACATTACAGAAGAGAAATAAAAACCATCAACTACATTTGTTGGACACGCATGGAGAGAGCAGCTCACACGGCGATGACCCAGAGCCTGCTTGTGTATGGCTCAAAAAGTAGTGCATTATGATAGGAATACAACATTGTAAAAATGAACACACACACATGAACACACACGCACGCGTTTAGTAGTATATTATGATAGGAATACAACATTTTAAAAATGAACACACACACACAAACACACACGCACACGTTTAAGTAGTGCATTATGATAGGAATACAACATTGTAAAAATGAACACGAACACACACACAAACACACACGCACGCGTTTAGTAGTATATTATGATAGGAATACAACATTTTAAAAATGAACACACACACACACAAACACACACGCACGTGTTTAAGTAGTGCATTATGATAGGAATACAACATTTAAAAAATGAACACACACACGTGCAGTAGTGGTGCATTATGATCGGAGTAAAAAAAATGAACACATGCAGACACACACATAGACACACACACACGCACGCATATAGAGAGGACTGACATGATTAAAAGTAATACAAAATGCAGAAGCCCATAAGCGCTAAGAGAGAGTGAATAAGGGCAGAGTCACTGGAAATGGGTTACAGACAGTTAAGAATCTGTCAAACCTGTCATCATCATTAAAAAGCTGTAGTTCACAGCCACAGCTACACACACACACACAGTTAAAAATACACGCTTTACTGTTCTCACACACTGTTATAATCACGAGCACATAGCACACACATGCATGCGCACATAGACACACTTCTTTTTTCCCTGTAATTATGGTCACCCACATCAGTTTAATGTACTGAACTACCTCACACACACACACACACACGCACACGCACACACACGCACAAACAGAGGTTAAGCTTGTCTACACTTCCAATAACAACAGGCCGAGGTGGGAGGAGCGCGTGCGGCTGAGAAAGAAAAAATGGTGATAATGAGAGGAGAAGGAGAGGAGGAGAGGAGGGGAGGGGAGGAGAGGAGAAGAGGAGAGGAGAGGAGAGGAGAGGAAGAGGAGGAGTGTAGAGCTTTCTGCCTAGTTAGGAAGGTAATGGAGCTGAACAGAGGAAGTAAAACAAACAGATCATGAGAGAGGGAAAGGAGGCAGAGAGAAAGAAAAGAACAGACTGAGAAAAAGAGAAAGGGATGCTAAAGAAGTCAATGAAAAAACAATTTAGGAAGAGAGAGCTGGAGAGAGAGAGTGAGTTAAATAGGTCTGTGTGTGTGGTGTGTGTGTGTGTGTGCAATGGTGGATATGACGGGGCCATTATACTCCCTCACTGGGACATAAGTGCATTTATTAGACCTCTGACCTCTTCAGCGCCCCTCATGACACAATCACACAATCACACACTCACACACTCACACACACACACACCACACACACACACCAATACACACACTTAGCTTACCAGGGATAATAGATGGACAACAACTTTTTCATAAGATTTAACCATTATACCCACATAAACGTGTTATAAACATATTCGGGCCCATTTCCCACATTTTATAACTTTTTATAACAGCTTAATAGCAATGACACATACATAATATATATTCATGATTAACCCTTTTTTAACATGTAGGAAGGACTGCCACCTGACTACACTTGACTAATGACATTTGAAAACTTCAGAATATTCGAAATTTACTCCAATGACCTGAATGAAATGGACAAAAGACATCAAAAATTCAGAACAATTTCAAACAGGTAAATGTGTGAACATGACCCTTGGGGTTGTCGACAATCATCAGTTCAAGTGACAAAGTGGCTTAGCAATTAAATAAATCTAGATTACAGTGGCAATCCCTGTAAGACTCTGAGAAGCATACTGTAATGCATTATGCATGGGGTGTAATGCGTGATGGTTCCCCCCCACTAATGAATAGCTGCAATGCCTGAGATAACGGCCATGCCTCTCTCACAGGCAGAAGGGGACTGGGGCCCAAGTGCTTTAATAAGAAGTGCTGTTGTTCAGCAGACAGCTCACATGGGCCGGGGCCGGGGCCTGTCTGCAGTGATATACGGCACCAGGCCCATGAGAGCTCGCCAGCCGTCCAGCCAACAGGACTCTCCTGGATTGACACAGCATATGGCAGAGACTACTGCTCTTACAATTATGTGACCAGCTCTGCGTGTTGCAATGCCCGACTACTGTGTGTGTATGAGTGTGTGTGTGTGCGTGTGTGTGTGTTACTGATACTAAAACGTGCGAATACGAACGTGTGACTGTGAATGAAAGGGTGTGTATTCGGAATTATTGTTAGAGTGTGTGTATGTGTGAAGTGTGATAAGTGGAGTGCTAAGTAGTCATAAGAGACCAGCTGTGGGGCAAGAAACAGTGTGTGCACGCACACCCACCCACACACTCACACACACACACGCACACGCACACACACACACACACGTTGGTGTGCTGTAGCAGTTAGGTGCTAACAGTCATCTCTAAAACAACTCCACTTCATGTGCCATAGATCTATCCACACTACCACACTCTCACACTTAATACACTCTCTCTCACTCACACACACACACACACACTTCCACATGTCAGCACACCCTGCTCACATTTAAAGGCATGTGTGTGTGCTACACACAGCTCCTTTTTTCGACCTCATTTCTCTCTAATAGACATAAATATACAAACACAGCAACGCTTCCTTTTCTTTCAACTAATTTCAGCTCGGCTCTGATCTTGTCTTAAAGAAGAAATACTGAGTGAATTAATCCATAGCCCTGTTGTTCAAGGTCACCATGCGCTGTCTGTAAGAAAAAGAACCAGGAAATTTGATACAACATAGACTGTGAGATTTGACACAACGTTAACTGATTGGGGCATAGTGAAATGAAACTGAAAGTGAGTTTCTGTGCCCCATTCAGTTGGTGTTAGCAGTCAAGTCATTATTTCGTGTATGTTGTATCAAATTTTCTTGTTTTTTATTTATTATGTTCTTTTTTTACTGACAGCAAACATGACCTGACGTGATCTAAAACAACAGGAGTACGGATTAACAGCGTGTTAAAGGGAAAAAAAATGTGAGGAAGGAAAAGCGTATCAGTTACAAGTATATACACATATATACACATATATAAACATATATAAAATATATATAAGTGCTACAAGATGCGTGAGTGTGAAAGCAAACACAGATGACACAAACTACACAAGGAAGGAACATCGTGTGTGTGAGGCCAATGCATGCACAACAGGGCTTACTTCATTGCGATGCTGTAGGACTCTGGATGAATGCACGTCTGGTCAAGAGGGTTGAGCCGATTACTGATTGGCTGGCTGGCTTTCCCTTTCCCCTTCTTAGCCAATGGCTTATCAGCAACTGAGCTGTCACCACTGGAGAAAGACAAACACCATAACACTGTCTCACCAGTCATACTGTATTGAATTCAAACCTGCTGGATGTGAGCCTACTAAGGCAGAGGCAAGCCTGCTGTTAGTGACAGTCCATCAAGACAGAGATGCACTTGGACAGGCACTGCAGTGTGTAGTCGGCTAACTGCTAAGTGAGATTTTGGTAAAAACTGAGGACCATTCACACAAACAAACTATAACCCATGCATAAATACCAAAAATGTTTCATCGCAGTGACACAAACAACCCAAAACAAACAAACTATAACCAAAGCATTAATACCGAAACTGTTCTGTTACCATGACCCAAAAACCCAAAAACGCTGCTTCCCTAGTCAGGTGTGTGTGTGCGTGCGTGTATGTGTGTGTGTGTGTGCATGTGTGTGTGTATGCACCTGTGCCAGGTGAGTGTTACCTGTGTGCCCTGAGGGCAGTCTCAGGGTTAATGCGGATGAACCCCGCACACTGCTGGAAGCTCTTGGGGCCCAAGCCCTTCACCTGCTGCAGCTGCTCCCGGTTCTGGAAGGGTCCGTTCTTCTCCCGCCACTCCATGATGCTGCGGGCCCGACCCGCATTCAGGCCCGCCACATGCCTGGCAACACGGGCCCACACACACACACACACACACACGTAACAAAACACACAAAATAAACCTCTTGTGTTCACTCAGACCCATTCAATAAATTAAACTCAAACCCCAACTGGCTTGCAGTTTTATTTGTTGGCAAACATAATAAATGATGGAGTTGATTAAAGATACTGTGAAAAAGACGTGGCAGAGAAGGACCTCACGCACAGTGTCAGATCACTGGACAGGGTCAGATAGGGTGACGTTACACAGACTGACACAGACAGAGAGAGATGCACAGTTGACCCCACAGACACAAAGACAGACACAGACACAGACACACACACACACACAGACGAACGCACACGCACAGGTGCGCGTGCATGCAGAGAAAGAGAGCAAGACAATAGATACACTGCTCTCACACACATCCAAACACAGTCAGTCAGTCAGTCAGTCAGTCAGTCAGCAGTCAGTAATCAGTCATCATCAGTCAGACAGTCAGTCAGTCAGTCAGACAGTCAGACAGTCAGTAGTCAGTCAGTCAGTCAGTCAGTCAGTCAGCAGTCAGTCAGTCAGACAGTCAGTCAGTCAGACAGGGGGAGTGGAGGAGGGGGGGGTGCATCAGGTAAAAGGGTGGAGGAGGAGGGGGTGCATCAGGTAAAAGGGTGGGGCAGGGAGGGGGTGATCAGGTAAAGGGGGAGGGGGGGGGGGGGGGGTGGAGGCAGGGAGGGTGGATCAGGTAAAGGGTGGAGGCAGGGAGGGGGTGGTAGGTAAAGGGTGGAGGCAGGGAGGGGGTGGATCAGGTAAAAGGTGGGAGGCAGGAACGGGGTGGATCAGGTAAAGGGTGAGGGGGATGAAGGTGTAATGAAACTGGATTATTACTCTTGCTGTGTTTGCACTGGGATTTCAGACAGATCCCTCCAACCTTTCCCTGTCTTTATTTTGCTTTTCCCCCACTCACTCCTCTCTCTCTCTCTCTCCCTCTCCCTCTCTCACTCTCTCTCTCCGCTCAGGAACAGGCCTGGGCTTTGAAGGGTGCAGGGGGTGACGCACTGAGTGTGTGTGAGTTGAAGCAGTCAGATTGGCAGCTTTCCTCAAAGCAGCTATGCAAACAGAGTGTGTCACCACTCCAAAACACAGGCTGCATAAAGGCGTGTGTGTGTGTGTGTGTGTGTGTGTGTGTGTCTGTAGAGAAAGCATGAGAGAAGGATGAAGACAGGGACAGAAAAGAATGAAGATGACGAGGAGACAGAGTGTGTGCATGTGTGTCTGTGTAGCGTGTGTCTGTGGGTTTCTGTGTATGTGTGCATCCGTGCATGTGTGTATGCATGCGTGTGTGTGTGTGTGTCTGTAGAGAAAGCATGAGAAAGGGATGAAGAAAGGGACAGAAAAGAAGGAAGATGAATAGGAGAGCAGTGTGTGTTTGTGTGTGTGTCTCTGGGTTTCTGTGTATGTGTGCATCCGTGCATGTGTGTGTGTGTGTGTGTGTGTGTTTGTGTGTGTGTGAGAGTGTGTGTGAGGTGTTTGTGGTGTGTGTGTGTGTGTGTGTGTGTGTGTGTGTATGTGTGTGTAGCTCTTGGCTGAGAGGGCCCCAGTAAAAACCTCATTTAAAGTCAGGTAAACAGATGACCTGATCCCACTCTGTTTGCCCCACCTCTCCTCATCATACAGAAGACTTTCCTCTCAAACTCACTCTCTCTCTCTCTTTTCTCTCTCTCTCTCTCTTTCTCTCGCCCTCTCTCTCTTTCTGTCTGTTGTCTCTGTCTGTGTTTACATTAATAACACAACAACATGTGAATGCTTATGTACAACAGATAGGGAAATATGTATGTCTCTGAGTACATTTGAGTACATTTGTATACATGTGTATTTTAGGCATACTATGTAATGTTTCTTTAAATCATCTATTTCTTTAATCAGTTTATTTATTTTTAAATAAAAATATACTAGCAAGTGTGAGTGTGTGTGTGTGTGTGTGTGTGTGTGTGAGAGAGAGAGAGAGAGAGAGAGAGAGTGAGAGAGAGAGAGAGACAGACAGAGGGAGATGGGAAGGAAGGGAAGGGAGAGTCTATGACCGCGTCAATTTGTGTGTGTGTGTGTGTGTGTGTGTGTGTGTTTAAAGACAAAAATCACCACCACAGGGGTTACCGAGGGGTTAGAGAACTCATGGCTGTCACTGGCACAGTTTAGATCTCACTTTCCTGTTTGTCACTGCTGGCAGACAGCAGCACTCAAGAGCAAAGAAAATACATACACACACACCACACACACACACACACACACACACCACACACAGCCTGATTACTGTCAAAAGGGGAGTATATTATGCCCAGTCAATACAGTAGAGCAGTGTGTGTGTGTCTGTCTGTGGGGGCAACTAAGTGAGCATAACGTTTGAGGCTAAGTGTTTACACAAACACCTGTGTGTGTGTGTGTGTGTGTGTGTGTGTGTGTGTGTATTTGCATATGTGGGTGTTTATGAAAATGTGTGCATGTGAGTTTGTGTTTGTGTACATGCCTGTTAGTGTGTATGTGAGTCTGTGGGCAACTAGGTTTACACATGCAGCTGTCTGTGTGTGTGTATTTACACACGTGTGTGTGTGTGTGTGTGTGTGTGTTTATGTTAAGGTGTGCACATTAGTGTGTTTATATTACTGTGCTGTTATTGTGTGTGTGTGTGTGTGTGTGTAAGACTGAAAGCTGCCTCCTGCCGAGCATGTGGTAAGAGGAGAAATGACACAAGAAAGAGAAAAGGGAAAGACTAGGTGGGTCACACGTGTGACGGTGGCTGGAAAGTATTCGTTGGTGGAGATGCTGTCTGCGTGTGTGTGTGTGTGTGGTGTGTGGTGTGTAAGTGTAAGTGTGTGTGACAGAATAAGTAGATCTGGTGAGTGAGTGAGTGAGAGAGTGAGAGAGAGAGAGAGAGAGAGAGAGAGAGAGAGAGAGAGAGAGAGAGACAGAGAGAGAGAGAGAGGTGTGAGTGTGGTCCTACCTCATGAGTGTCTCGGAGCAGATGTTGATGTCCACACCCACGAAGCTCACACACTCCTGCACCGTTCCATCCAGAGCAGCCCGCAGCAGAGGCTGGGACACGTCGTGCTGGAAAGAGTGAGACACTATCCATTAGCATATGTGCATGTGTGTGTGTGTGTGTGTGTGTCTCAAGACAGGGTGGGTGTCAAATACTTGATGAGAGTATGTATGTGGGTGTGTTTAACGTGTCCTTTCTGCAAACACTCAGTACGGGAACATGAACATCTAAAATCGAGCTATAATAACCGAGCTAATGATTTAACTGGAGGATCAGAGTAATCTGAGTCTACATGCATGGGAAGAAACTCAAATTATTGACCAAAGTGCGTTTGACTCCGCGACAGTAGGTGGCGATATACTCCCGTTCGCATTTCTACCAGCCTAGTCGTGGATAATTTTTTTACTGTCTATGGCTAGTCCAAAGATGTTATGCTAAACCACAAACATCCAATGTAAGTTTGAAGACTGACTATGGTGATATTTGATGAGAATATGAGCAAAGAGATGGCCAATGCTGTAACACTGTAGGTACATTTCGCACATACTTTACTTTTCATTGCTTTGCATGAGACACAGGCAGTTGTTGCCAGCAACTGTTCTTGTTACCAGAGCCCATTTACCAACCTCGCCGTGGCTTCATCATTTTAGAGGGGTGTGTCAGTCCGACCTTAGCTGCTGTCTGCCTGCCTTCCTGCTGAGAGAACTATCTGGGTGTCTAGCTCGATTATGACTATGCTGGTTTGGTTAGATTTCAGCCGGACTAAGGTGTATACATGCATTTTAAAAGTTCGATTTTAGCCGGCTAAGGCAAAAATTAGATTTTCTCTTCGTGCATGTAAATGTACTGACTGTCACTGAGTACTCTCATTCTCTCTCTCTGTCTGTGTGTGTGTGTGTCTACCAGCTACCAGTCAAAGCTTAGTCTTGGACAGGTCCAGGCCCCAGCTCTCTTGCAAAGCAACCTCTAGTTAGCTTGGCTTGTGTTCTGAGGCAGGCGGAGTTCCAGTGTCCAGCGCATGCATTAAACAGTTCTATTGACCACGCACTCAGTCAGCAGAATCCAGTCAGAACCCCCAGCGTAATGAAAGGAACCACACTAACAGCTAATGCAGAGCAGTAGAGATGAAAAAGGGCTACAAACACACACACACACACACACACACTCTCTCTCTCACTCAATACACACACACACCCTACACATGAAAGGAGAGTTTTCCAACAGGGACCAATCAAAGAAAATCTTGTACTCCTCCAAGCAGCACACTGACCACAGTCTATGTCTGAGACTTATTACGGTCAATTTTATTTGCAAAAAAAATAAAAAGGTCTAATATGCTAAATTCATACAATACTAGGCTTTGTGTTCAACGTCAACCCTCTTCCCATCCAAGATAGCAACTTAACAAGGAATGTATCTGGCCAGGATGAAGCTGAGGGTGTGGGTATGGGTGTGGGTGTGGGTGCCGGTGCCAGCATTAGGTTTCCATGTGCTCTGGTTACGGCTGCTTTCTGATCGAATGGGAGATGCCCTCTCGAGGCCCCATGGGGGGGCCCTGGTCAGCCTCTTCCACATGAAGGGATTTTTTTGCGGTGTCAACGCTGGAAGGGCGTTGAGTAACCAAGCTCTCTGCTACCAGCCTGAACCACTTGGTGTATCTTGGTGTGTGTGAGAGATTTTTTTTTGTGTGTGTGTTAGAAAGCGTGTGTGTCAGGTGACAGGTCTGCAGAGGACTGAGGGCGTCTGTGTCAAGCGGCCAGTTGGCCAAGAGGTGGAAGGGAGAGAGGGAGAGAGGGAGGGAGAGAGTGAGAGGGGGAGGGAGGGAAGGAGGCAGGGTGAAAGACAGGCAGGAGGCGTGGGGTGGGGAGTTAGGAGGGCAGCAGGGGAATGGTCTGGCAGCGAGGAGGGGTGTGTGGTTAACTCAAAAGGACTCGGCCCACAGCACCCCGTAGTGAGGGTGCCAACCCCTGGGAGAAAGGGACTTGGGTTTGGGCGTAGTTGAGAGGGGGTGGGGTGGGTTGTGTGGGTTGTTAGATATGAAAAAAAAAAATATATATATGCATACATTTATAAATATTAAAAATACAAATACACAAATATAAAAACGTGACACACAAGTAAATACCGAATTCGAATACATCCTCCCCTGAACAACCAGTAGAGGGCAGTGTTGTGCAGCCACAGCTAGTGCCCTAATATCCCAATATACGCTCTGGCCACAGCTGGGTAATTACAACTACAGGATCAAAACATGGAAGTGAACAGTGGATTAAGTGGATGGGTAAGTACTAACTAGGGCTAACTGTTTCTTGTGTGCTGTGGTACCATTTTAAAAATATGCTGCACAGTTGGTGAGTTTTACATGGGCCTGAAAACAGAATATGGTCCGGACAAGGTCGTAGTCTTGGGTTCACAGTCTAACCCAAACCATACCTATCGCTCTGGGTCTAACTAGTGTCCTGCCAGAAACCAGGAGTCTGGTCGCCCTAGCAACATTTGTTGACTAGCAGCTATTGCTAACCATGCTAGCGAAAAATGTACCTTTAGCTCCCAATCAAGCAACAAGCATACTACTGTGTGGATAACACTGCTTTTAGATGAAAACATAAGCATCATTGTTTTTTTTTTTTTTTTACCACAGCTTAGCAGTTGCTCAGTCCCCGCACACTCTAGTTGCTGGATGGCTTGATCTGTTTTGTTTTCTGGGAACATAGCATAGCTAGCTGGCTAACATTTGCAGACAAGTCAACATCTGTGACATCTGTACACTGACTACATTGACTCATGGATACTGCACAAGTTCGACCATATAGGCTTATATCTATTACTCCAGTTAAATGCTAGATGCTACTTTGTAGAGAAGTTTTTTTCTGGTAATGTGCTGCTGACCCCTGGGGGTCCCCGGAATTCAGTTTGAGAACCAATTTTCTAGCAGTCAAAAAATGGCACTGCAATACAAGAAACAGTTACAGGACAGGTTTGTTTTTTATGCTTAAAGCCCTGTTTTCTGATCATTTATGACGAAATATAATGGTCATGATTAAAATTGTGACAAATGCCTCTGTTCAGAGAATTTTGGGTTGCTGCGGTAGCACTCCACCTCCTTCAGAATGGCTGCAGAGGTGCATATATATATATATGGATATAGATAGATAGATACCTTTTTGAGACTATTTTATCTAAATAGTTGGAGATAAATGCTAGAACACTAGAACACTAGAACCACAATCTCATAGAGCCAAGGAAAGGAGAGAGACAGACAGAAAGAGAAAGAGAGAAAGAGAGAGAGATTGTGTGTGTGTGAGTGAGTGAGTGAGTGAGAGAGAGAGAGAGAGTGAATGAGTGAGTGAGTGAGTGAGTGAGTGAGTGAGTGAGTGAGTGAGTGAGTGAGTGAGTGAGTGAGTGTGTGTGTGTGTGTGTGTGTGAGTGTGTGTGTGTGAGTGAGTGAGAGAGAAAGAGAGAGAGAGGGAGAGAAGGGGGGAGAGACATATTTTGTTTATATTGGAACACGTCTGCAGTGACACTTCAAAGTTGTGGCCTATGGGTGGGGAGTGGCTGGTCGTGAGAGGGGTGAGGGGGGCAGATTCTGGGCAGAGATGAGGGGAATTGATCAAATTAGTCCAGACCAAGTCTTCGCACGTTGGAAGTGGCTTTTAAAACACGGCTGGAATTCTTAAAAGGGGGAAGACGAAAGACGGAAAAAAAGGAAGGAAAAAAGGAGAAAAAAAAAAATCCTAAACTGTCAGAAATTAGGAGCTGAGCAGTGGGGAGAGAAGCGCAGTGGAGCACACTGAGCAGTCTTTGTCAGGCCTTCAGTGGGACCAGCGGGCATATGGAACATGTTACAAGCGTTCAGGGACCCAGTGGAAAGAGTTTTGGTCTTTTCATGTGAGACGTGTGTGTGCTGTGAAGGGTGTGTGAGGCGCGTACTGTGTGTGTAATTGTAAGTGGGGATATATGTGAGGGCCCTGCATGCCCGTTTGTTGCGTCTGATGTTTGTGAGGGAGTGAGGTGAGGTGTGTGTGTGTGTGTGTGTGTGTGTGTGGCATACAAGTGTGACTTAAGCTGTCTGTGGCCGCTTCTGTGCCATTACCATTACATTCCAGTCAAGTACCTGTTTCACCTCTGAGAGTGTGTGTATGCGTGGGAGTGTGTGAGAGGAACGCACCGTAGCTATCCCAAAAACTACACACTGGCAACCGCAGAATGACGCTTAGGCCTCACAAACGCTGTCCATCCCAAAGAAAATGTCAAAACATCTCCGCAAAAACAGACATGAGCCTGAGGAGCAGCCAGCTGGGCTAGCTCCAGTGTGTGTGTGTGTGTGTGTGTATGCGCGCGCCTGCTGGGCAACATCATGTTGAGATTTGGACCAGAACTGTACTAGAATTATTGTGTTCAAAATTGACAAAGACCACCACTCAACTGTTAACTTCCAAATTTTTGCAAATTATAATGTCTGTCAACAAACAAAACAATAACGATAAAATCGTTTGCCTTTGCTACTTTAAATGCACCTCAGATCAGCCCTGCGTCTCCAGTGATATCGGACACAGAGCACTGTGCACAAATCAGAGCACAAACGATGGTTCATTGTGATCGCCAATAGATCATGAAATCTGTTTGTGTGTGTGTGTCTGTGTGAGATAGACGAAGAGTGTCAGCTCTGTGTTAGTGTTTATTTGAGTACATACTCTGATTTACACAGATGGACGAGCATGCAGCACTTACACAACTAACACAACATACCAAGTGTTACAAGAGAGCCCTGTGCACGCAACTACACACACACACACGCACACATGCGAACACACACACCGAAACTGCAATAATAAACAGGCGCCATGGAAGATGTATTTTTCTCCTTGTGCAGACACACAGTAGTTTACTTTTAGAGATGTGGAGTGTAAGACCACATCCGGCCTAATGCCTAAGAGGGCATATCTGTCAGAACATACAGTATAGGAACAGAAAATGTGTGCTTGTGAGTTTATGTGCGTGTGAGTGTGTGTGTGTGTGTGTGTATGGGCCTAGGAACATGTGTTTATGTACTAAGTCTGATTACATGTGTATGTGTCTAAAGTATGACTCTTTCTCTCTGTCTGTGTGTGTATGTGTGTGTGTGTGTGTTTGCGAGAGACAGCATATGACAGTGGATATATGTCTAACAAGTTTCACTGTGTTAGTGTGCACATTTGTGAGAAAGAGTGAGAGTGAGTGTGTATGTATGTGTGTGTCTCTCTCTCTCTCTCTGTGTGTGTGTGAGAGAGAGAGAGAGGTTGAGTGTGTTGCCATGAAAACAACTCTGAGAAAGCCAGCTTTCAGCGCCGGTCCCTGGGACTGGTAATGACCAACACAAACACGCGCTGCTCTGGCTGCGTTTGCAGTGTAAGGCGATCCGCCCCTGAACAAATAGCTCCCCGGCAGGCGGATAACACCGCGCAAATCTCCGCGCTCCGATCCGGGAATGCCGGCCGCTCCCAGGGTGCAGGGACCGCGCTCTTTCTGCCGCTCCGGACGCGCTGGTGAGGGAAAACGGGAACGGGGAGAAAAGAGCTCCCCGCTCACTCCCACACACACACACACACACTCACACACACACACAAGGCTAGAGGGCAGAGATGTGGTTTGGAATATCAGACAGCTATCAGCTTTCACCCACTGTGGAAAAGCATGAGCAGAGGGGGAGCTGGCCTAGCTTTGTGGAAGGGCGTGTGTGCGCTTGTGAGTGTGTGTGTGTGTGTGCTTGTGGGTACGGGTTAATGCATGTACATGTGTGTATGTGTGCATTTTGGGATGAGTGAGTTTATGTGTGTTTCAAGTGTGTGAGTGTGTCTCGGGGAGGGTGGGGGTGATTTGAGAGTGTGTATGAGTGTAGATGTACGTTTGAGACTATATAAGAGTGTTTGGGAGTGTGTGTGTGAATGTTTGTTTAGATCCAGTGCCAGATTATGCCTTGAGTGGACTGAGAGTCACATTCATTGTTGTGTGTTGAGTGTGTTGAGTGGTTTTGCAATGCTGTCCTGAGTTAGGCATAAGCGTCCTGAGCGTATCTGTGCAAGTGGGGTTCTTTAACAAAGGACGGACACACACACACACAGTCAGTGTTTGCTCGGCACCATTAGAAACAAGGTGTTGATATGCTCACACTCACACTGAGGGTATGAGTACGAATGTTTGAGTGTGAGTGTGTGTGTGTTTAGCCTCTAAACTCTTGTTAGCTAGTGGGCTGACAGAGTGATGGCTAATGATTGGCCCACGAGGTTCCGCTGAGATTCCAGAATTTTCTGGGGGGTGCTGAGGGAGGTGATGGGCGAGTGTGAGACGAAAGATGGAGCAGAGGGATCAAAGCAAGTGGGTGAAAGAGAGAAAAAATGGAGGGATGAAAGAAAGCAAGTCAAAGAGAAAAAAAGGCAAGACGGAGAGGATGATGGGTATGAGGTAACGACAGCTGGGGAAAACTAATGAAAAAATGAAGAAAGTGAAAAAGGAAAAAAAAACAAGAGGAAGAAAATGAATGAAAAGGGAGAAGAGGAAAAGAGAGGAGCCCTGCTGGGCTGGCTAAATGAATGATTGACAGCTTGATTGACAGGTGATGGGAAGAAAGGCGGGTCGATTTCAAGGCCAACATGTGCAGAGTGACCTGCGGAGAACTGCAAGGGTGGGAAGTGTGTGTGTGTGTGTGTGAAAAAGTGTGTGCTGGCAAGTGTTTGTGTTGTGAGTGTGTGTGTGTGTGATGAGTTAAAATGACAGAACTTATGCAAGGCCACTCATCTTGGGACAACAAACACAAAACACACACACACACACACACACACACACACACACACACACAGACACACACAGGCTGGCTGGTTGACGGGCACTGGCTACATCGCACCATGTCACTCCTTCCCCCACACTCCCCCCCCCGCCCCCTCCATTTCCTCGGCAACAACACACCAATACTGGCATAAATGTCAAACTATATTTTATTTTCAAACACAATATTATTCCTACACTTCTGCAATAAAGCCATGTTAAGTCACTGTTTTCACTCCGCCGTGCTGACATTAAAGTGTCGGCACCCTACTGTCCAACCAGAGAAAAATCGAACACTGAAAAACCTCCAAGTCCATAAAAAAACGCTGCCGTTCTCCTCCCTTTACTGCTCCTAGTGGCCTGATGGTGGTACTGCACATGATTCTGTTTTTTTTTTTTTTTTTTTTTTTTACAGGCTTCTAAGATTTCGGAAATGGCTGCACCACAACATCTAATAAAAACAACCAAACATGTTGCTGGGAAGCATGCTAGTGGCACGACATCACTTCCTGTGTGTGGGAACGCTCAGGAGGCAGGGAATCACCTGAAAGACGACCTCGTGGAGGAGAAGAGCGCTCGTGTCGTTCTTTTTTTGTTTTTCTCACGAGAACCAGGGCCAACCAGGAAATGTCCTCTGAAGGCAGCTCAGCCGGCAGACAGGCCCGACAGACGGGAACGTGCCCGCACTCTTCTAGCTGAAACCGGAGGAGTCACCCAGGAATGTGTGTGTTTGTGTGTGTGTGTAACTGAGAACAAGGCTCCCAGGAAGTGCCACCAGACAAACAACTGTAGCTCTCCAAAAAAGAGCAGAAAAAAAGAAGGTTCTTGTATTATAGTCGCTGGTGACCTTTATTGGAACTCTTACCCAGACACACACAGACACACACACACTCATTCCTAACCAGTGTGGACATGCACATTAGATCTGTTTTCTAATGAAGCTGTGTTTGGCACACAAAGGGTTTTGTGTGTGCCAGGAACCAAGTGTACCAAGCAGAGCAGCAGTTCCATAGAGAACAGAAGCTGAATCCCAATGTGTTTCCTAATCCTCAGCCCTGAACCCTCTTGGGCAGTCAGCTGAAGTTGGTTCATGTCTTTGGGGGCTCATTGTGCAGGGGGGCATTGCTTTGCCCTTCTGAATGAGCCGATGGTCAAGGCCTTGACTAAGAGACTGATTGGGACGATCAGCCCTGGTTCAGGGTAAATGAGATGCATCAGCAGGACGGATACTAGTGGCTGGGGGGGGGGGGGGTGTCAGTAGTTTATTACAGGTGCTGATGGTTTGTGAAGACATTTACAGACCCATCTGAAATCCCCTTCGAGGGACACCTCTTTTACAACCTTTCTCTCTCTTTACGTGTGTGTGTGTGTGAGTGTGTGTGTGTGTGTGTGGCTCATGTGCCAACTCTCTCCATCCCTCTTCTTGACAGATCAGAGTCTGTGGGAATTTTCTCTTTTCTGGCACCTGAGGGCACGTCAGCTCAGTTTCACAACACCGGCAAACTTGGTCTGTCTGCAAACACAGATGACTCACAAAGGCGCTTAGAAACTCACACTTGTGTCTTGCTGTCCAAAGGACATGTGAAAACACGCAGTATAGCAAATAACAGCAAGTTATTCTTTTTTGTCTTTGAAGTCTCTTAATACATGAAAGGCGTGAATTTGTGCCAAACATTTCTCCAGGCATATACCGCTACTTGAGAGCCACTTTCCCTGATCAACATACTATCCAATCCTACTGTAAGGAAGGTTTTTTGCTTTGTGCAGCAGTGAATTATGCAAACCCAAACTAAACCTGATGATGTTGAACAAACAGAAACCAGCTCCAGACTAATGCATCAGATCTTTGGCTTACAGCGCTAGCAAATATTAGATACACTAGCGTGTTCGGCCTAATGTAAGCCCAGTAAGAGAGTGGGAACGTGAGAGTGTGAGCGTGAGAGGGGACAGAGAGAGAGAGAGAGGGAGAGGGAGGGAGGGAGGGAGAGAGAGAGAGGGAGGGAGAGAGAGAGAGAGAGAGATAGAAATAAGGAGATAAAGACAGAGATAAATAAGGAGATGGAGAGAGAGAGTGAGAGAAAGAAAGAGAGAGAGAAAGAGAGATAGAGAGAGAGAGAGAAATAGACAGAGAGAGAGAGAGCGATAAATCAGGAGATAAAGACAGAAAGAGGAAGAGGTAGGTGTGAGTATCATTAGCCAGTGCAGCCTCAGGGCACGTCCTAAATGCTTCTGCCCTCACCGTCCCCAGATGCCCTGGGGTGCGCAAACAGATACATTTCCCACAGAGAGAGTGTGTGAGTGTGAGTGTGTGAGTGTTTGTGTGTGTGTGTGTGTGTGTGTGTGTGTGTGTGTGTGTGTGTGATGTGTGTGTGAGAGTGTAAGTGTGAGTGCGATGCGTGTGTGTGTGTTTGTGTGTGAGTGAGTGAGTGTATAAGAGAGAGAGAGAGAGAGAGAGACAGAGAGATGTTACCCAGCTCTATGGGTATCCTTTACTACTGGTGACCCCGCGGTGTCAATACGGATCTCTGACTGCCTTTCTGACATATCTGCACGGATGAAAGAACATCGCCTCCAACTAAACCTCACCAAAACTGAACTGCTGGTCCTCCCAGTCAAACAAGCCATACATCACAACATCAGCATCAAAATAGACTCCCTATCTGTTGCTCCCACCAAGGTGGCAATGACTGATGACCTGCTGACCTTTGCTGGTCAAGTTGCCTGTGTAATAAGGAGATATAGACAGAGCGAGGAGGAAGAGAGAGAGAGATAGAGAGTGATTTTTTTGTAGGAGTATTTGTAAGAGATAAGGGACAGTGAGAGTGAAAATAGAGTGAGAGTCAGAGGTCAGAGGTCAAAAAAAGAGTGAAAGAAAATGACAGAGGCAGAGGGCCTTAAAAAAAGATATCGCCTATTGGTGTTTATGTGAGTGTGTGTGTGTGTGCGCGCGTGTGTATGCGTGTGTGTGTATTGACCTTGGAGGAGTGTGAGGACACAGGAATGTCTCCTCATTAGGCAGCTATCAATCACTCAGCTAAGGGAACTGCTGTCAGAAACGGCTTCATTTATGAGTGGCTGGAGGAGATCTATACGAGCAACAAGAAAATTTACGAGACAGGACGCCCTCACAGAGTACATCATCACTTAAACAGCAAGCCTGTTTACGCCTGCAATAACTTGGGGAAAGACAGACAGAGAGAGAGGAGAGAACGACAGAAAGAAAGAAAGAGAGAGAGAGAGAGAGAGGATCTCCAATACCACAATTCACATTACTATTGCTCAATGATGATCATTCACACTGCACCTATTTTACATATGAAACATGACCTCATATCTATGTTGTATAAGTCCTGGATCTACATGTTGCACATATGTAATTAGTAATTGTCATGACAAACAAACAATTTTTGGAAACTGAATTTGAAATTGAAATTGAGAGAGACGGAGAGAAGAACACTGAGGAAGAGGAGAATGACAGACGAGAAGTGATTAGAAAACAGGAAGACCTGTGATCAAGTGATCATCCTTTGGGTCCATGAAATGATTTTAAATCTGTCTGGTGTTAACTATATGTAGACACATTTTCTTTTTTTGTATGTTTGGGGGAAACTGGTTTTCATTATTTAATAAAAAATCATAATAAAAAAGGGTTTGACTTTACGGCAGCAGCCCAGGGCGGATCACTACACTTATGGCCTCTCGACTAGTATAGATCAGTGCGCACACAAGCGCACACACTTAAACTAAGCATCTGCCATCTAGACTGTACAGACACACACACACACACTTATACTAAACATTGGCCATCTAGACTGGACAGACAGACACACACACACACACATACACTCTTAAACTAAGCATCTGCCATCTAGACTGGACAAACACACACACACACACACACCGGCTCAATAAGGCTGGAACAGAGCCAGACACACCTCTGTCCGATCACATACATAAACACAGACACGTGTGCACATGCACACCCACCCATACGCACACAGACACACACAGACACCCATGCGCACGCATGCACACACACACACTCACACACACACACACACACACATACACACAGTGTGAAGGTTGTGTCTGACATGATTGAAAGACAAGGGAGAAGCGTGAAGCCACAGCTGAGGCTGGGCGCCCACCATGTGATCATGTGACCAGAGGCATGGCCTCCTGGGAAGGCAATGGATGGGACCAATCAAAAAGGTGTCGGCACGGGACCTCTCCTTTCTGGGCTTCAATAAGCACCATGTTGAAGTCACACCTGATACTCCAGACCCCTACCAATGCTAGACCTCTGGGGTCTGGCTGTGTGTGAGAGTGTGCGTGTGTGCATGTGTGAGTGTGCGTGTGCGCATGTGTGTGTGTGCATGTGTGTGTGTGTCTTAGTAGGTTACCCAGTCTGGGGAGTATGTGTAATTGTGCACGTATGCCTGTGTATTTCTGTGTGTGCACATCAGCAACTTGCATATGTGTGTCTGACTCTCTAAAAGCGAGTGAGTGTGTGTGTGTATATATATATGTGTGTGTGTGTGTGTGAGAGAGAGAGTGTGTGTGTGTGTGTGAGAAAAGGTTGAAGCTTGACAGCTGTACCCTTGACTCTCTAAGGGGCATGAAGTTAGACAAAACAAAACACTGAATGAAAAGCATCAGGACAGAGTGAGACGGGGAGAAAAAGAGGGAGAAAGAAAGAGAGAGAGGGAGAGAAAGAGACAGACAGACAGACAGACAGAGAAAGAGAGAAGAGAGAGAGAGAGAGAGAGAGAGAAAAGGGTATGGACTGAAGTAAGGGTTGAGTTATGAGCCATAGAACACAAACTCAAACACACAACACGTACCCTAGCTTTTCAACACCAGCAGTCAAAATCGGCCGAGGAAAGCATGTGCCCCCACTGACACACACACACACACACACACACACACACACACACAAACTTTCTCTCCACCCACCCACCCCACCACCCCTCTCACACCCACCCAACCATCGACACAGACAAACACACTGACACACAGACAGACAGACACAGACACACACACACACACAGCAAAGCGGCGGGATTAAATTCAGGTGCAAGGTCCTGTTGGGTTTGGATGGGTCCCAGTGTCAGAACAAAGTGTTTCTGTCTGCAGTCCGTCCCCTTCACAGCTTCAGACCGGCTTTTTCACAGCGGAGCTGCCACTCTCACACGTCAATCACACACACTCACACTTACACACACACACACACACACTCTCTCTCTCTTTTCTCTCTACTCACACACACTCTCTCTCACACACCACACACACACACACACACACACAGACAGACAGAAAGAGAGAAGGTGAGCAGAGAGAGAGGAGGGTGGGGGTGGGGGTGGGGTGGCAGGAGGTGTGGAGGAGGAGAAGGGGAGGGGGGGGGGGGGGGGTTGAGAGGAAGAATGGTGAGGTGGAAAAAGGGAGTAAAAAAGAAAAAAGAAGAGAAGAAGGCAAGAGTTGGGGATAGGAAGATGTGAGAGCGACGGAGAGAGATTAGGAGAGAGGAGTGTGTGTGTGTTTGTGTGTGTATGTCTGTGTGTGTCTGTGTGTGTGTGTACGTGTGCGCTAACCAGATGCAGGAGAGTGGAGTGAAAAGGCGAGCACAAAAGATGTTTGAAGGAGATCTCTTTACTCGACCAACACCTCAGCGCCTACATCAACCACACACACACACACACAGAGACAAACACACGTCACTGTAACCTAAGAGCTGCTCTTTCAGCAAAACACTCACAACTCCGCAAACCACACTGAAAAAGTGTGTGCACACAGAGATGGAGAGGGCAAGAGAGAGAGAGACAGCATGTATGAATATCTGTGTGTGTGTGTGTGTGTGGCACATCTGTCTGTCTGACTGTGGAAGGCTGACACGCATAGCAGCAAAGCTGTCAGACAGAGCCGTAATGGTGTTCTGCTGACAGATTGGGTGCCGTGAGCGCTGTTGCCAAACGGCATCCTCAGGCGGGTTTTGGCGACGCTGGAGCCAAGATGGCTGCTTGTTAACCCAGGCCTGCGCTATGCTAATCAAACACCAGCAGACAAGAACAACACTCTCTCACCTCTGAGTGACAACTGTAGCACATCAGACAACCTGCTTCACTAAGGGTCACAAACACCATGCTAAAATGAAATGCATTCAGTTTTGACTTCAGTATTTCAAATGAAATGCAAATACTAATATTACATATTAATACTAAGATTTTTATATTACATATATATATTTTTTTTATTTTATATCATTCAGTTTCCCAGTGATGTCAATTTGTAGCATCGAAAAGTACAGGAACCATGTGTGTTGGATACAATAATATAATGTGAATGAGCCTAAACCAGTGCATGCTGTGTGTGTGTGTGTGTGTGTGTGTGTGTGTGTGTGTGTGTTTGTGGTACGGTGCTACGGTAGGTTAATGACAGTTTTATGGGCTGCCTTCCTTAAGACCTCTGACTCACTGATAAGAGAGTTAATTACACCAACACTCCTACTTCCCACCCCCTCGTTCTCTCTCTCTCCTTCCTTCTCTATACCTCCTTAGGGGCATGGCTCCATCATTTCTCAACCAAGGCAGGTAAACACCTGTCAGAAAGAGTCGAAAGCCTGAAATACCACATATACCTCACCTACACACACACACACACACCACACACACACACACACACACAGCAGACAGCACAGCACACAGATATCTGGTAAGGAGCGTGAGAAAACTGGTTGAAATGAAGCAGACAAATGAAAATGTAGAGTGCGCGCACACACACACACACACACACACACACACACACACACACACACACACACACACACACACACACAGACTCGTGTGTGTGAGAAAATACCTTACAATGTAAACAAGGATCGGCTTGAATTATTTCTCAGCAGTTATATCAAACACAGATAAACACCCACAAAGCAATTAATCAGCGACAGGATTCACCTTAAAAGAAAAACAACAACAAACAACAACAACAACAACTTTCCACCTCAGTGTTCAAACTACATTAAATCTTCACTCTTTGCAAATTCCTAAATAAACAGATACAATGAGCAGGAATAGATAGCATTCATTTCGTGTTGATTAGTAGTGACTAATGTGTCATATGCCATAACACTACATTAGCCATGCTAATGTACCCAAAGTGAGGCATCAAGTCTCCAGTACTCTCACAAAAACTACCCCTGAGGTAGTGTTGGGGGTAATCATAAGGGACACATCGTCAACTAAATCACCCAACAGTCACACTGGGAAAGCTGGAAATGGCGGTATTGGCAGTGCAGTACACACACACACACACACACATTTTCCGTATCCCATTTTGCCACCAATCTTGATCAGGACTCCTAGGCTGAAAAGATATAGCACAAATGCGAGATGCTTTTTTTTCCTGCCACACAGACAGACAGACACACCAACAGACAGACAGACACACAGACAACACACACACAAAGAGACAGGGTTGCTCTCCGGCAAGCTCTGCTCTTTCTTTTCCCACACTGGGCGACATGGCCCAAGTCGTCAATCACTGTCAGCACGGCCCATCAATCAATCACCGCACACTCATCGGCCCCCATGCCCACACTAGAAGCCCCCGCAGGCACTGTCTTTCTGCAGTCCCAATCGGAAGCTGCCGCTTCGCACAAATCATCTGTCACTCACAGGACTGATGTCACAGGCGGCAGCGGACGACTGGAGTGTTTGGGCCACCTCACCTGTTGTGGTGCACAAACCTGTTCCTTATTATCCAGAATGCATTGGGATGGGACACAGGGTACCCCACACCTCCCCCCACCCCAACCCCAACCTCCAACCCCCCACCTCCTAACCCCTGATGGGAAGACGATGGAGTGACAAGCGGTTTAATATCCGGGTGTGTGTGTGAGTGTTTTCACACACAGCTGGGGTATATGTGCCCTGTGGGAGCTCATGGAAACACACACACACACACACACACACACACACACACACACTGCCTGTAACACATACATGGGTTCTCGCTCTTTTTCTGCCTGTCAATCAAAACACACACACACACACACACACACACACACACACTTCTCTCCTTTTCTGTTTATATTGCACACACAAATGAATACACTTCATCTACCCCCCCATATACAGTCGTAAATCCAGATCAGAGAGCAAATCCATTCTAACTGATAAGCAGCTATATAAACTGGCTAGTATGGGCCCATTATCTCAACATTGGACTGACTGACAGCCTACCCATATATACATTACACATTAGAATTTTAGATATGGCATCAGTTCCAACTGGGATGTAGGAAAGAAAGAAAGAAAGAAAAAAAAAGAGAAAGGGAGAGAGAGTGTGAGTCACAGAGTAAGAGAGTAAGAGACAAAGAGAGAGAGAGAGAGAGAGAGAGAGAGAGAGAGAGAGAGAGAGAAAACAACACCACAATTTAGCTGTGGGGTTTGCGTCCGCTGATATGTTTTCTGAAGCGTTATCTATGGCAGTTTGGCTCAGATGATGAGCGGGTCCACACCTCTCGCGCGGGGGCAGAAAAAGGCAAAGCTTTTTCCATCCCCACAGGCTCCCCTCACACACTTCAGACTCCGACAGAAATAGTGGGGAAAGCCACAGTGGTGCTTTATCAGCCATAAGTCATTAACTGCAGAGAGGAAAAGGCTAAAGCAAACACACAACCGGACCTGAAAAAGCCTGTGCCCGTAAATCCACACACAGATAGCATGGAACGTTCTGGAACGCCATCCCAAAAGCAAGAATACAGAATCCAATGTTACGTGGAAAAAAAAAAGACACACACACAAACCTTCAATCAGCCTGACCTCAAACACACACACGGATTCCTTGAAAAGAAGCTGGACACCTCAAAAACATTTGGCCTAAAGCTTTTTAATTTCTTATCAGGCCACCATGTTTGTAAGGAAAACACTCCATTTCAGGGTGGACCTTGTTCTTGTTTCAAATCTGATCTTGGGTCCAACTTTCATTTTCCATCGCTCTCTCCCTTCTCTTTCCATTTCTCTCCCTCTCCCTTCTTCCCTTTCTCCCCCACTCTCACCCCCTCTCCTTCCATCTCTCTCTCCCTTCTTTCCCCTGCCCCGCACTCTCGCCCCGTCTCTA
>PYXC01000951.1:122500-157500 GCA_015244755.2 Tenualosa ilisha | reverse complement strand
GTGTTATTAGCAGAAATGTTTCTGCTTTTTGTAGATACATTTTGGCAGGACGGGCTGGTAGCATGTTTTAATGTGTGAAATCAAGGGTAAAAGGAAAAGGACACAAAACATGAAAATAAATCTCTCTCTCTCTCTCCTTTTTTTAGATTTTAGATTTGGAAAGACTACATCCTCATTGGCTGTGACCACGCCATGTGTCCTACCTGGTAGGTTCCGATGCCAATGTGTTTGGGGTCGATTTTCACCAGCTCTGCCAGAGGGTCCTGCACTCGCCTCCCTATGGACACTATAAAGAGAAACACACGTCACACACAAGGACACACACACACACACTTGCAATTTTCATTTTCCATGAAAAAACAACAAAAAAAATCCAACCAACCAATCAAACAAACAAAGAAAACAAAAAACAAAAAAACATACTTCATCTACAGGCTAACTGGCAAACGAAAAACTAGTTCAGATAAACTGAGAAACATTATACAGCTCAGCACCTTTTTTTCTTTACAGGGCAGTCTCTCCTTACAGTGAGCTGTATAGTAAGAGAAAATGCAGGGATGATGGACATTTGCATGCATGATGGGCCCAAGGTGAGACAGAACATGATAACACAGGAAAGACTGAATAAACAGATGGGTGATAGGAATGAGGAAGCCCAGGCAAGCAGAAGAATACATCCATGGTTCTCCCACGACCCAGAAGACACAGACACACACAAAGACACACTCACTAAACTAGCACCACATGCTGGCATGTACATACATCGACAGACACAGAACACACAGGCGTGCACTCAGCAAGACTGAGGTAGACTGCCGATACAGAGGAAGAAATAATTCACTCATAAACTAAAAAGAACAAATGACTAGTGCGTGCACACACACACACACACACACACCACACACACACACACACACACACACACACACACACACACACACACACACACACACACAGCATATTAGACTGAATGAGGGGTGGGACTGCCTTGAGGCAAGCCCCTCCTGTCCAGCCAATACACAAAATATACATCTGTTAATTTATTATGTAAATCAGTCAGCCTTAGAGTCCCAAAACAATTATAACCGTGTGTATCTGCATCTGGGTTCCATCCACCAAAGTGCATGCGTGCGTGCGCACACACACATCATATACAGATACGGTTTATATACCGGCTTATTTATATATATTTATCATGTCTGCTACACATTAACAAGCTCTAAATATCAAAAGACACATTTAATCAAGATTGTCTGTGTGCAAAACGCACACACAGGCGATTTTGTACGTGAGTTATAAACACCACCCACCCACAAATGGGTCCATTTTCACACTTAAAAGCTCTCATGGACACACAAACAAACATGCAACCTGCCAGTGGCCTGTGTAGATAAAAA
Organism: Tenualosa ilisha; assembly: GCA_015244755.2. Lineage (NCBI taxonomy): Eukaryota > Metazoa > Chordata > Actinopteri > Clupeiformes > Clupeidae > Tenualosa > Tenualosa ilisha. The sequence goes on along the minus strand of PYXC01000951.1, from coordinate 156,103 downwards.
ATCCAGTAAAATCAACACACTGTAAACCAAGCAAACCAGCAAAATCGGGGTCCAATCAGACACCCACACCTACACACACAGGGGAAGTGGTGAGGGGAACAGTCTCCTGATTTAGTGCCTCTCCTCTCTCTGGACTCTTTAAAGGACCTCTTCAGAGCAAGAAAGGCCCAACCAGGTCCAAGAGGGAGAGAGAGAGCTCATCTCACACACACACACACACACACACACCACACACACACACACCACACACACACACGTGCCTAAGCAGAGATTACTGAAAGCCTTAACCACAACACAACAAACCCATAATCAGCGTCAGTAAAAACAAACACACACATTCACACACACAAGCACAAATACTTACTCATCAGCACACACTTCATTTAGTTTTATGCACGGTTTGTTAAGCTATTTTGTACATAAAATAATCAGTATTTAGCTGTATCTAAAGTGCAGCAACTACCATATTTGTGTGTGTGTGTGTGTGAGTGTTGTGTGTGAGAGAGAGAGACCCAAAATCGATGTTTTAAACTGTGCAGTGTACAAGTGCAGTGTCTAACTGAAATGAAACATCATCCCTGTGCAAATGTTATTATGGGCAACACCTTCCCACATGGTCAAACTTGAGATGCGCACGCACACGCACGCACACACGCACACACACACACACACAGGGAATGAGAAAGAAAGAGTGAGTGAGTGAGTGAGTGAATAGGGAGCAAACACCTGCTTTCACTGTATTCACTCTAATCTCACACCACCCGATCCACATTCATATTCTTGATCACCCTCAAATAATCCAACTCCTCACTGACAACCCACTAATAACTGAGAGAATCACCCTACTGGCTATCAGTGAAGGAGCACAATACTGGGCTATATGAAACCAAAAGGATGTTTGTGTTTACACAACATTACCCTCCCAAATGTACTTTTATATTATCATCTGCAGTGCATTCTGGGAAGCCCCTTTGGGCTTGGGCCATTGGTATATAAATAAAATGATCTTCTATTTTGGCCCTGCTGTTTATATCTCCGTTATGGCTTCATGATCTTCTGCAGAGTGGGTTTTTTTGGTTGTTGTTTGTTTTTTTCTTAGCCCCTGGTTACCATTTTGAGACTACGGAGCATCTGCAATTACAATTTAACCTAATTAGCTTAGCTATTCATTAGCAGGGAAAGTTTCCCCGCAGTCACTCAGTCTCTGAAGGCGAACACTGAATACAGCCTAGACCACAGCTAAAGGTGTTTGCCTTTGTATCTCTCTCTACCTTACTCAATCACATGCAAATACTGACAGACAGAATTGAACATTTCCTTTTTTCTTTTTTTTCCCTCGTTACCATGTTTTCATTCAGATCTTTTCCTTGTCCTTGTGTGTGATGAATGTATAAGTGTCTTACAAGCTACGGGATGTCTACATTTCCTTTTGGATCATTAAAGTATCCACTTATCCACCTACCTACCTACCTACCTATCTATCTATCTATCTATCTGTCTATCCACCTATCTATCTATCCATCTATCTGTCTATCTATCTATCTAATAAACACCTAAGCAAACAGGTACAGAAACAACAATTCAATAAGTAAAATCCAACAATGGCTGCGTTTACATGATCACAATAAACCAATAACTGGCAATAAACAGGTAACTGTAATAATCTGTTCTTAGGTGTTTACATGCATTTAAGAAATCAGATAACCAAAACCAAATGTGTTTACATGATTCGGTCAACTGTTAACAGATTTCTTCAAGTTTGTTCAAAAATGTGTCCCACACAGGCGCAGATATAAAAGAACTAAATAAATCCCATTAAGGCGTACACACGTCTCGAAGAAATCAGAACGCTGATGAAAACCGGTTTTCAATTCCTTTGTATGTCTTGTACATGTGAAGAAATTAACAATAAAAGCTATACTATATACTACTATACTACAACCTAGGTCTGTTAAAAGGATTTATCATAAACCGATAACGGCAGTAATATGATAAGAATTCACACGAGCGCTTGAATAATCAGGTAACTACAGTAACCCGATTATGACAGTGTTTTTGGTGTGCATGGTGTGCAAACACTCTCACTGATCATCCATACTGAGTATAGATGACTGAGAAACCCCAAATACTCAGTATCATTGACGATGACGTGCCTTACTGGCTGCACGACTCTGGGTGCTTGTGGGTAGTGTAGCGGTTAAGGAACCTGGCTAGCAGCCTGGAAAGTGTCCCGACTGCCACCGTTGTACCTCTGTGCCCATTCTGTCTTAGCTGCTCTAGGGGAAACTGGCCCTTAACTAATTGATAATTGACAACAGTAAGTTGCTTTGGATTAAGGCATCTGCTAAGTACATACATGTAAATGTGTGTCAAAAACAACACTCTGAGGTTTGAGGTTTTACTTTTGACCTGTGCCTGTTTTTATGAGCATGAAGTGCAAGGTCTCAGTCTTACCCTGGGAGTCCCAAACTAAACTGCACTAATCTACCTTCAGCAGCAGGGGGCGCTCTAAAAGAGTGGCAGGCATGCTGATGGCTTCGCCTGGGTCCTAAAGACACCAGCAGAGTAACTAGGATTATGTTTTAGCTATTATTTTTATTATTTCTCGTGTGAGAGGACCAGCCACAAGTATATCACTGCAAAAATCACACCAAAGCTTAAACCTTGGCAAATCCTACCCTCTTTTAGCAAAGGACAGGACAAAAACAACTCCCTGCACCTAAGGGACACACGCAGACACACGTGCCTGTGAGTGCTCACACACACATGTGCGTGCGCACGCACACGCACACACACACACACAGACAAAAAGAAACACTTCAATTTCTCATGCCTTTTTGCTATGGCTAGATGTGCGGTGTGTGTCTCTCGGTGTGTCTCCCACGTTTGACCAGCAGGGAAATTTATGAAGCCCCTCCATCCTGATTTATTGTTTTTATAGAGGAAGTCTGGAATGATTCTCAGATCCTGTTTTTGAGCGCTTTTGAGCACTTTCCAGACTTTTCGGGCCGTTTTGCTCTCTCGCGCTCGGGGGAGCTCACGGCCCGACAATGTGAGGAGGCAGCGTGAAGGATGCGAGAACTTGTGTGGTCCGGCGACAAAGGAGACGGGGAAAAAGAAAAAAAAAAAAAAAAATCTTGGGCATAGAGAAGACATATTTCATAAGAAATCTGATGACTACAACAGACACAACAGGCCCAAAATAATTCACACACACTCAGTTTAACACACATTCACACATACTTAAACTGTGTATGTACACGTATGCTGGATACATGTTGTTGTTACGAAGTATTGTGTAAGATGAATTTCGAAAATGACCAGTAAAACTTCTATGTAAAACTTCTACCTATATATACCTAAGGTGTATAGTATGTATGTGTGTGTATGTATATACATATATATATATATATATGTGTATACACATAATTCTCTCCATATATATATACATATATAAAGATAAATAGATACACAGACACACATACATAATAAACCCATGCATACAAACAGGGATGCTAGTTCTTGTCACTGTAACAGTAATGCCATTTAATAGCTGATATTTGAGTGAGCAGAGACAGAACAGCAGAAGAGCCAGAGGGCACGTTCTCCAAGAGAGGGCACTTTCTAGAGGACTCTGACTGAAGTTACTGACCTTACAAGAACAGGGACTTGTGATCTAGTGAAGGCTTGTGTAGTGGGGACAAGACGAATGAGAGAGGAGAGCAGACAGATGGACGAGTGAAGTGAGTGAGAAGAGTGGACAGGGAGAGAGGAATGAGAGAGAAGTGTCCCGACAGACTGAAAGGGCAGAGAGCAGGGGAAGAGGAGAGTCTGGAGTCTGGAGTGGAGGGATGCCAGACAGGTCAAACCAGCAGGAGGACTCGGCCACAGGTCATATTCAGTCTGTTCGCTTTTTCTTCTGAATGTGCCAGGGAACTTGCATGCATGCATGCACAGACCCACACACATGGACACACACACACACACACACACACACACACACACACACACACACAAACGTATACACCTCGAGTCACACAGATACAAACAATCACGCTGTGTGCATGTGTGTATATGCATGTAAGTGTAGTCTATGGTGTGTGTGTGGTGTGTCTGGGAGGAAGGTCTGCGTGTCTGTGGTGATGTTACCTGCACTTCTGATGTTGGGGTCTAGCTCTGGCATCTCCTTCACAGCCTCAGTGCTCACACTGTAGATAGAAGCTCCTGCCTCATCTGTGATACTGCGGAAAAGATAGGAGAGACAGGAACCAAACGCCAGCGTGAAAAATGGGAGACCTGACACTGTGCGTGCGTGTGTGTGTGTGCGTGTGTGTGTGTGTGTGTGTGTGTGTGTGTGTGTGTATGCACGTTAGATCAAGAGGAAAAAGGCTCAACGTCCGTGGAATAAGACAAGAGAATCGTGAAACACTTTTTTTATACATCCTATCCATGGGACCTACTTTTAACCTGTTAGCTTTAAACTGCAGCAAATGAATAAGTGAATGAGTGTTTGAATAAGTGTTTCCCAGGGGGGCCAGTTGCTGTGCTGTCTGTGTTCAACATTCAATAGTCCAAAAATCTGTCACTTGCACAGTGAAATGCCGCTTGTGACATCCACTCTCTCCACCGTACAAAGCAAAGAATCAAATGAATAAAATGGTTATTATAATCCATAATAAACCCAGAGAGAAAAAAGACCTTAAAAGAGAGGCAAGAGAGGGGGGGGGGGGCATTGCAGGGAGAAGTGTGAGGTGTGTGTTCTACGAGCCCAGTCCAGTGACCCATAATGGAGCTGGCTCACATAGATGGGCTTCACATCCCACCGCCTGATTGAGTGTTTATGGCCGAGGGGAAAACTCACGAGCGAACGAGCGAGGCGCGCGCTCACGCACACATCCTTATACAGACAGAAGGACAGGCACACATAGAGACAGAAATACAGAGGCCCATACACACACACACAAACACACACACACAGGTGTGTCCACTCAGGTCCCCACAGGACCCCCCTCAGGACACACACAGGCATGTGTATATCCTCACTCTCTCTCTCTCACACACACACACACACACACACAGGCATGTGTATAGCCTCACTCTCTGTCACTCTCACACACACACACACAAGACTGCCAGAAAACAAAGTGCCACTTTAGACTCCTCTGTGCAACAAGGGAGGGCATTAAAAAAAGACGAGTGGCCAACAAAAGCAGACGGAGAGGAGAGATAAGGTAATGGGGAAGAAGAGAGGGATGAGAGAGGCCACATGAAGAGACGAGATGAAGAAGAGAGGGATGGGTGAGAGCGGATGAGGAGATGAGAGGAAGGAGAAAGGAAAGGGACGCCACACAGAGAGGAAGTGCCAGAAGTAATCAATACCCACAGCTAGGGTGTGTGTGTGTGTTGTGTGTGTGTGTGTGTGTAGGCACCAGTTTGAGTGTGCAAGTGTATGTGTGACACTGTATCATGTGCATGGGCCTATGTAGTCACATTTGTGTGTGAGTGTGGTTGTGTGTGTGTGTGGCCCGTTAGCCTTGCTGGAGTCACATTTGTGTGTGAGTGTGTGTGGCCCGTTAGCCTTGCTGGAGTCACTGTGTGATATGGTAATAACTGAAATGATACTACACTTAAAACACTTCACATTCAGGCCTGTGTTGGATCGACTCTTACAGGGGTTTCCTTATATTTCATTTTATCTGCTGACACATATCATTAATTTAAATTAGCTGAATTTTTATACTTTTCAGTACAGGAAACTACAGTACAGGAGAGTTTAACATGCACGCGCACACACACACACACACACACGCGCAAATGACATTTAGCCATTTTACGCACTGCACTACACATCTTTTGCATGTGTGTGAGACTGTCATCGACAGTACGTGCCTCGCTGAATTAAGGCTGATGCATGTGACAACACTGCCACCCAGAGGGCAATGTCATGTACTGCAGATGGGAAAGCAGAGGATAATCTGTGCCTGGTGTGCCGATTCTTCTATCTCCAACCTGTGAGACTTGGAATCGCAATTAAAGCCACTGTCAGAAACATGGCCTTTTTGCTCAAAGAGCTGGTTAATAATCAATAAGAGAATGCATTTTAACAGTGACGCTCTGTTCATTAGCAAAAGCCACGAAATAACCGAAAAGCAATAAGCTAATTGATTTTGGCAGTCAAAAATCAAAGATGCTAAATGTTTCCAATGGGACAAATGAAGGCTGGTTATAGAATAAAAAAAACAACGGAGAGAAAAACAAACACAGCAAAGCTGACTGGCATTTAGCAGACGCTTTTATCCGAAGCAACCGGTGATCGCGAGGGGGGGTTCGGGAATTGACTCCGGGTCGCCCGATTGTCAGCCGAGAGACGCAACTGCTGCAGACAAGAAGATGATTATGAAGACACTATCTGCACAGACGGCCTCAAACATTACTGACAAAGATTGAGACTTTTCCTTTCTCTTAATTTTACTGAATCCCATTATTTCTTCTTTAACCCTTTTATTATTATTATTTGCCTTCGTTTGCGGCTGACCCTCTCACACTCTGTCAGTTTCTCTCTATCTGTGTGGGAGGTCAGAGGTGGAGGCCTGTAAGCCTCAAACAGTCAAACTGACACCATGACCTCCAGGGTTCAAAGTTCACATAGCCACGCTCAGGAGTACAAGCGCAGTTCCCCGTGCAGTTGCTAGTAGGAACCCTTCATTTGGGTAACCTCATTACCAAAGGCGAGCGGCGCTGGTGTCATGGCAACCTTGCCAATTAGTGACATGTTGCCTTGGTGACAGGCGGCAGAAGCCTCCTGACAGGAAGCGCCCCACTGTAAATGAACTGCAGTGAATGCAATGAACTCCCCCCCTTCCTCCATCTCCCTCTCTTCCTCTCCTCCTCAGTCTGATCTGTCTGTTCATCAGTGCTCCCCACTCACCCCGTCCCCTCCCTTCCCCTCTCCTCCCTTGCCTGCTAACACACTTTACACACGACATGCAACCCCTCCTTTGACAGCTGACATGTCGGCATGGCGACAGCGCTAACGAGTGCTGGCACCTGACCTTCAGCAGGGTCAGAGGGGATGAGAGAGCAAAAGGCCTGGGCATTCCGACACACACACACACACACACACACACACACACACACACACACACACACAAAAGCGTGCACACATACACAAACACACTGATAGACTACTTGAGCATATTATAACTCTAAAACACACACACACACACACAAGCAAAACCACTCATTGAGAGCCACGGCTATACTTCACATCCACACAAACACACACAAACTCATCACCACAGGCTCATACGCAAACCATGCACATCTATCAAATCCTGATCCATGCTAATGATGTTGCTTACATCAAAACATTACAGAAGTGTCTCATTCCTGACAGACCACTTAAGCACATTATAGCTCTAAAACACACACACACACACACACACGTAGAGATACAAGCCTAATACGCAAAGAGTTTTTAGTAAATAAAGATAATATTTCCACATGTCAGATGCTCACACAAAAAGATGCAATCCTGGTGAAGTCCTCTATGAACACAGGGAAGGCACACTCACACCATTCTAAGAGAAGTAAAGCGACAAGGCCGTATTGGGCCATCTGCCAAAGCCTGGAGTCAATTCTTATAACACAAAATCTCTCCCTCTTGCAGACACACACACAGACACACACACACACAATGACCCAAATAACCTGGACACACAAAGACGTCCTATCTCAGCTGATACAAAATGTGCTGACAATGTATCACACACACACACACACACACACACACACACACACACACACACACACACACACACACACACACACACACAACAGACAGACAACTCAACCTGAGGTGACACGGCCCAAAAGATTTTGCTTACTCTGACAAAGCTACGCCACAAAAACAAGCAGTGAATCATTCAAGTATCCCAAAAACAAATTCTACTTAATTTGTAATTATCTCAATATCTATACTGTCATCAGGTCTGTCTAAGCATGCGCGCGCGCACACGCACACGCACACCACACCCACACACACACACACCACACACACACACACCTACAACTGGAAACATGGCCATGCAGTTCATTCCACATAATAAGACGAATGAGTTAAAAGCAGGAAATGTTTTTAAAACTCCATTCATTCATCATTGACTTGATCATTTCAAGACAAATTTTACACAAAACATACTTTTTGGGGCAGCATGGCTTGTTTTTAAAAAGCCATCATAAACACAGAACTTGTTGTACAGGACGTTGTACACACGTACACACACGTACCCACACACACACACACACCCTTTCCTTATTTCCAGAAGGGAGTTTTCTACAGGCTACTCAGACCGAGAGAGAGAGAGAGAGAGAGAGAGAAACCCATAGTCCTTATCCTCATTAAGTGATATATGACACTGTTGTCTGCTCTAGGTCATTTGAAAGAGAGACAGTGCCTGAATTTAAGGAGATAAGACACACCGGAGGGAAGAGAGTGAGCCTACCAGCCAGAGATGGAGTGAGGGAGAGATAGAGAAAGGAGAGAGGAAGAGATGCTGCCCCATATCATGTCTGAATTAATTACAATACCCACAAGGGATGCTGGGGACGAGCCCTCGGTGACCCTGATGACAAGGCCCTTGTTGTCTTGGAGAGAGGACATCGCCATGGCAGCCAGCAGAAGGTTGTCTATGCCCGCTCGGGCCCGAGTGGACATATGCACACACTCCCGCGCCCACAAACAAACAAACACCACACACACACACACACACACACACACACACACACACACACACACACACACACACACACACACACCACACACCACACACACACACACACATAATGAGACAGAGAAATAAAGACACAAACAAAAACCTGCCTTCAAGTGCAATAGCAAAGCCCCAGACAGATACACACACACACACACTTTCTCTCTCTCTCTCTGATGAAGCTGTCCCGGGGCAAAGTCACTCCTCTTCTCAGTCTCTGCGGCCCCTCGTCTGCCCTTGTCACCCCTCTGGCCAAAGCAGTCGTGACCAGGGCCTGAGTGACACTGGCATGGCGAGGTTCTGATACCCCCCTCCTACCCTCCTGCCCCCCTAAACCCAACCCTACCACACACACACCCCGCCCCCCCCCTAATTCCCTCAGCTAATTAACGTCATTCATCAGATCTCCCACAGAGCAGTTCAGACGATCTCATCCCATCCGTAACGTGATCCACACAGACACATACATACTCAACAAGGACATCCAAAAAAAAATAAAGGTTTATTTAATTTAGGTTTGTTTTAAATCCGGAGCTTTGGTTTATAAAGCTTCCCCCAGAGTTATACAGGGGGAAAAGTTTGAAGGTCATAGCCATAAGGTCATGTTCACACCGAAGACAGCACTGGCCTAGAACAGCTCAATTCCCAATGGAAGGCTCTATTGAAATCATGGTTTTGGCTAGTGTTCTCCCTTATGACTTCAACAGACCGAGAACAGAGAGATCTCTGTGACCTGATGGTCCAAAGACAACATTGGTGCTATGACATCACAATAGACAGAACAGCTCTGACTGTGACATCAGTGGGCAAGAAACACAACCCCTTAATGACATCACAATAGTAGAAAAACATTGACAACGGACTATTGTTTAGATTTCTCTGTGACATCATGCTTGTCTTCAAAACAAGGCTCTCTAGTATGTGTATCAAGCACCATATTAAATTCTGACCAAACAGCAATTCGTCGCATCTTTGAAAAGACAAGACATTTATTGTTGTATATCTAGCCTTTTTTCTTTTACTTACCCAAATCATATCTTGCTGTGGAGTCTACTAAACTGTAAACTGAGTGCACTTTAAAGTGTGACCTCCGATACACAGATAAGTTCACAAATTCAGACAGAAGATTAGCAAACAAGGAAAGTGTTCCTGCTTCTGTTGCACTTAAGCTGACAACAGGTAACTGCCATATGTGGACCGTTACATCAATTCACTTATCACATTTCAAGGCCTCGTGTAAAATGGAGAGAATTCCAAGAATAAATAAATAAATAATCAGGACAGGACAGGAGAATTTTGGCTGAGGCTTTGCTTCAGGAGCTATTTCTAGCTCTTCCAGCTCTTCCTAGAAATCCACAGCTGCTAATAAATAGTTGACTCTCCCCCATCACATCCCTGTGTATAACACAAAACACTCTACTACTGGCACTACCCAGTACCTCACACTAACCCAGTAACTAGAGGCCTGAAGTCTAAGCCAACCCCTTGGATTTGTACGTCTGTGTGGAGAAAGCCACAGTTGAATGGATGGCATAAGTCCAAATATCTAAGCAAAGAAAGTTAACCAAAGGGTTAACATTAGTCAAGTAGAATTCCAACACTACACCAGTAAATGTCAGCTTCATGGCTAAAGCTATTGTGTTTTTGCAGACTGAGAATATCTGAAACCAGTCAGCTACATTATTATTTAATATTTCTATTTTTTATGTCTCTGTTTTGAAAGAACAGTGTATCAATTTTTAAAAATGATTTATTTGAATCCAAAAGTGGGCAACAAAGGCATTTACACATCAGATTCTGCTGGAAATTAAGTGGTTCTGTTGTACAATACTGAGACCTACTGAGGGGAACTACATCAGGTAGACCTACAGACCTGGAATCACCACAAATCACAGCCTCCAGTCAATGCTTAAGCTGCAGATGAAGCAAGATGTAGCACTCTGCTCATTCGATTTAAGTCTTTAAGGCTCTCAGGGGCACAAATAATAGCAAAGGTCCTTTCATAGTATGTGCTCTCTCTCGCTCTCTCTTTCTTTATCTCTCTGTCAATCTTACATTTTATTCTGTCTTCTGCCACTATTCAACACACAGTGAAGGAGCGAGAGAGAGAGAGAGAGAGAGAGAGAGATGGGGGGGGGGGCTAAAACACAAAGAGCTAAGGTCCATTGTTCAGCCCGTGCCTGGGGGGTCTGATTCTGGCCACAGGACAGGCGATCACATATCGTGGCCGCTCCTCTCGTCCGCGGCGTCTGAAAACGCTGACATTTTTCGCCCGGAAAAGGGTCCAAATGGCAGGTGTCAGAGGCTGTCAGAGTGATGCATGATGCTGGGGGGCACTCACCACCCGCTCCGCCCACCCCAGCCACCACCCGCCCCCCCTCCAACCCTCTGCGGGTGCCCCAGCTGCCACAGCAGTGCATGTCTGAAAAGAGCAGAGCCTTGCAGCCGTGTACGCTTCAAACGAGTGGCAGGCCCATGTCACACACACACACACACACACACACACACACACACACACACACACACACACACAAATACATGCAGACACACAAATGTATTCACGCAAACACACACACTTAAAAATGCTAAGCACTCACATTTCTGTGAGCACATACACACACACCATCCCCATGACATCCCGGGGCATAGGAATGCCCAATGCTGAACACTTAAAACTGTCCTGTTTGAGCCAATAAAAACCTATGGGCCATACCATGTCCCCACACATCTCTGCTGTGAACTCCTTTAAGACTGCTTGCAATACTCAGAACTAAACTTGTCAACAATAAGCTTCCTTGCTGGTTAATTAACCTGGAACACCATTGGTCTACAGAGCAAAGAAAAACCCTTGATGACATTTTCATTTTAGCCATTTTATTTCACTTTAGTGAATCTATATAAACAACTAGATTGGTTAATGCACATATTTCATTTTTGTCGTAATTATCTAGTTAGTTAGTATCTAGTATAGCTTATTAAAAGCCCCATATCTGAGTATATTTTTCCCAGACTGCTCAATGGCCTCATGGGGCCACAGCCATGACTGTAGTAAGAGAATACGCCTGCCAGTGGCCTGCAAAGTAGCTCTCATACATTCATATAAGGTTTCAAAATGCCTGCCGACTCCATGTTTCAGTGCTCTTGTTCCATCTGGTTAAAACATGTGCACACACACACACACACACTGACAAACAGACAGACACACACACACACACACACACACGCGTGCGCTCACACACGCACACACAAACGCACACGCACACACACAGAACCCTGATCTCTGATGTTAACAACATCTTGTTTCTTAATCGAGTGTCAGAAACCCTAAACCCTGAGCTCAAATTGAGCCTGAAAAGAAGAAAAGGAAAAAAAAAAAAAAAAAAAAAAAAAAGACTCAAACCCTCAAACTTAGCCGTACTGACGCTCAACTCAACGATCTGTTTGCCAACAATCTTTCAGTGTCTTTGTTTTTCCCTTCTATTCCTTTTTCTTCCTTCATGTTCTGGTGCGCACCAAGCTTTTCTTTCTCCGCAGTCCAACGGCTATAAAGTGCGGCCGCCTTCAGACCACGGCGCGCGTGCTAATGACGCGTGAAACGAGCATCCCATTTCTGCTGACATCACCACAACGCCAGCCGCTCACACGGAAACGGAAAAACACTCATTCAAAGCAGGCCATGATTGTGCTAGTGTGTGTATGTGTATGTAAGAGGGAGAGGGAGAGAGAGAGAGAGAGACTGAGAGAAAGACAGAGAGAGAGAATTGGGAAGAGGTAATGAAAGCATTAGGCAACGAAATGTTTCTCCCATAAATGATTGCCTGAGTCTTGCCTAGGGGTTGACAGTCAGTTTAAGAGAAAGTAGATTCCTACACAGAACTGGTTTCTTATTTCAGTACAGGTAGCAAAAGACTCAAAAAATAAAAGAGAACAAATAACTCAACAAGTTACTCAGACTTACACTGAACGATGCATGCATAATACGTGTGTGCGAGTGTGTGTGTGTGTGTGTGTGCGAGTGTAAGCCCATAGGCCTATACAGTTTCACTCAAGCATCGTCCTCCCCGTCCACCATAACAGCAACAGTGCCTCATCACGCAGCATTCCACTGTGGTATATTACACCTCATGATTTGTAATGGGGCTCGCGAAAGCGGAGCCAGCGCCACTGTTTTGTCATCGTGCCGAGTAACGAGCATCCTCTCCACAGTAATGATCACTCGATGGTGGCTGGGGCTGCCAGGGGCGGAGGCTTCATCTGCCTGTGATAGCACAGAGGCAGAGGGGATTCTGGGCCATTTCTCTAGAGCTCATCTCCAGCTCATTAGTGGCAGGAAAGGGCCAGACAGCTCTGAGACATCAAGAGTCTTGGGGGGAGGCGGGGGGTTGTAGCCAGGGACACAAGGCCCAAGGAGCTTTGGTTTGAGAGGAAGCAGCAGGGGGGACAGGAGACAACCAGGGGTATGAGGGCAAAAGCTTACTGAGATGAGAAGCTGGTCCCTAAAGACATTGCTGCATCTTTGCCCCCATGCTCTCCTTCCTCTGCCTCTCTGTCTCTAGCCCTTCGTCTCTCTCCATCTCTGTCCTTGGTGACTCAGGCTTCCAACCTTCAGTGGGGCCAGCGGCTGAGGGCCTGTGCCTGTAATTATCCAACCTCTAGTCCGTCCTCCTTCCTGCCCGAGCCCACTGGACCTAATCACCCTTCCCAGATTACCCAGTGACCAGCAAGCCAAATACCCCCACCCTCCTTATTCCCTCACTCACCACCAACACCACCACCACCACCATCATCATCATCATCATCATCATCATTCCTGACCTCGACCACTCAATGCCCCTCTTCCCCCTCCCCTCTCCGCCCCACCACTTGCCCTAAACATCCAATCTAACCAAGCCCCAATCCAACTCCCTCCAGACCTGGCAGTGATCTCATCCACCCCAGGCTCATTGTCATCCAAGAGCAGTCGCCACCTGAAGACAGAGACACTGGGAAGGACAACAAGAGAGAGAGGAGGACGCGACAGTAGAGAAGCCTGCTGATGCTAGGGACATACTTGATGCACTCATTCTTGTCTATTTCATTCTTCTTTTGTTATTATACTACTTATGTACTTAGGTATGTATTGTATTCAGTTATTAATATACTGAATGTATTTATCGTACATATTTCACATTTTATTAGCATTATTTGATTTTAAGCATTTAATGCATTCATTCAGTTGCTCACTTGATTACTTTGTTTTTATTTGTTGTTTTTTTGTTGTTGTTGCCCTTATCATCATCAAATTCTGTGCTTTGCAAAGCAACACTTCTCAATCAGAATGTGTGACAAATGAAAGATTAAACTTATCCTAGTATTCTACTGTTCACTTCTGTTTGCTCCTGAAATTAAAGATACTGATTGTCATCTATACACTGACAGACGCATAATGTTTGTGAATGTCAGCAAAAAGCCTGAATCTCCCTCACTCCCTTTATTGGAGAAGGTTACTGCGACCTACAGTGGTCTTTTGCTCCTGACTAAAAAAGAGAAGATGTTCCAAAGACACTGTGTCAAGAAAATGTGTGTGCATTTTCTGACGATGACAGGAGCTGTTTTCTCTTCCAGCTTTGCGAATGGCTCTAGCACTCTCCCCCCTCTCTCTCTCTTTCACTCTGACATGGAGACAGCAAAAGCTGCGGCGAGCATCTCTCGACGGACACCGTGTCCGCCGTGGCGACAAAGCTGACAAAACACGCTCCGATGCTATCGTCCCCGCCTTGTCCACAGCACCCGCAACGGCCAGGCCACAGGAGAGAGGGAGAGAGTGATGAACGCAGACAGACAGAATGTGAGAAGCAGAGAGGGAGAGAGAGAGAGAGAGAGAATGAGAGAAGGAAAGAAAACAATAAGCATAGACAGGATGGATGGTGAGGAAGGGAAAGAGAGATGAATAAACTGAGACAGATGAGAAGAGGTGAAAACATTGCAGAGAAATGGACACGGACAGACCTGAGTAAGTGGAGAAGACAGTGGAAAAAAACAAGAAGAGACCACAGAGGGAGTGGAGTATGACAGAGAATGGAAAATAACTCAGATGGAAGAAAACACGAGCAAAGAGACAGAGAGAGAGATGAAAAATTTCAAGAGAATGAAAGACAGCCCCCCCCCATGACAAAGGGTAGTGCACACCATATCTGTGTGTGTGTGTGTGTGTGTGTGTGTGTGTGTGTGTGTGTGTGTGTGTGTCTTGGTACTCTGGGTACTCTTTGTACTTGCTTAAGTGTGTGCATCTGTATAAATGTGTGTGTGTGTCTGTATATGTGTCTGAAACAAAACTATATCTGTGTGTGTGTATGCATTCATCTGTGTGTGTGTGTGTGTGTGTGCGTGCCTGTATGGCCTGGAGGGGTGGCACGGTGCCTGCTGCTGAGGCCTGCCGCCCTGCAGAGTGACCGGCTGGTGGCAGGCAGCAGCGCCGGGCAGCAAGCCGAGGCTCCGTGTCAGGATCCTCAAGCAGAGCAACCATGACATGAGCAAGCGCGCACACACACACACGCGCGCACACCACACACACACACACACACACACACACACACACACACACACACACACACACACACACACACACACACACACACACACACACACACACACAGTTGTGTCACTGCCAGCACTCCTCGTTAACAGGGATTCATGTCAGAGCGTCCTTGAGGGACAGAGCAAGACTCAACCACTGTGAGATGGACACAATTAGATACCGGCGTCCTCTCCTGTCCTCTCTCTTCTTGTCCTTTCCTTTCTTTATCACCTCTCTATCTGTTTACTGACTCTCTTTCCTTTTGTCGTTCTCTTTCTGTTTTGTGTTCCTTCTTTCTCTCCTCTCTCTTCTATTCCTGCCTACACCATTGCTAAGCATTTCTTTCTTCTCTCCCTCCGTTTTTCTCTCTTTTCCTCCAGTTTCACTGTATCACACACCCCATGCCCCCCTCTATTCATGTCTCTTCTTTCTTCTCCTCTTCTCCAGTGGTTCTCATCTTTCCATCTCAGACAACCTCTGCTCCCCTCTACTTCTTTGTATGACTGCTCTCTCTCTCCCTCTGTCTCCTTCCATCTCTTTCTGTCTGTTCTCCTCTGCTCTCTTTCACCATCTCTTCCTTACACAGGATTAAGCGTATTTCTGCTGTTGTTAATGTGTGACATTAGAAATGACAAGCTCCTGACACTAAAATTGCAGAGCAGAGGACAAATTATAAGGCCGTCATAATCTTTCCAAAGTTGTGGTTACGAGACATCTGGGAAATAACTTTAATATTACACCGAATTTGTTGTCAACGGAGCAATGACGCAGAAAAGGGCAACTGTCTTGAGAGTAATAATATCTCCTTCTCAAACTGACCGGGGCACAACTTATAAAGCATAAAAACACACAGCACACCAGCACACACCACACACCACAACAACAGATTTCCTTTCCTCTAAACTCCCTCTGCCCAAATTAACCTGCTCTGATTACCTAAAACACACACAAAATCTCCCACGCATTGAATCCACCCCATTACAACAGGGATTTTAACCCAGCCACACTCAAGCAGATATTCTGAATAAGACATGGTTCTTTTTTGTCCGGTAAAAAGGGAGCTCCCTGCAGCCTTCATGTTCCATATAGGCCATTGGCTGCCAAACTGGACTACGAGTAGAACCTGGGGGAACTTGGATCAATTCTAGGGGGTACGCAAAATAAATCTAAACTCTAAATGAGTCCTCAGCACACACCCGCATAAAGATATCGTACAAAATAACTACATTCCATATAACCATATCATATCATTTTGTTTATACAGCAATACTTATGCAATAACATTGATTGTTATAGCAAGAGGTCTGTGATGCAATGGGCAATCAGGGGTGCTTAGAAGGACATAGAGTGACTCAGGGGGTATGTGACAGTGACCACTGATCGAGGGTAAGTTCAGGAGGTCCAACTCCGACATCACGTTGGACTCTATACATACGCCAGTGCCTTAAGAAATGCTCATGTTATGTGCTATGTACATTAAACTGGACTAAATTAAAGATACAGTCAGTGATGCTGGTGGAAATCACATTTGTTTAGGTTTATACTTCCAAGCAGACACTTTTGACCAACAAAGTCTGCATTACATTTGACCCAAGAACCAAACAAAACATGCAAGAGAGGTAGCTCACACCTGCCTTCAGTCCTTCTGGGGAAACTCTGTGTTATTGTTAGTCGGCCAGGATTCCTCCATTTGTTTGCTTTCAGTTTTCGGAGCCTGGTTATCGTAAAATAACCAGATTTTTTATTTTCATGGTGGCCCAGGAGAATGACGAACTAGTAGATCATGAGGAGCTTTTATTTGTATGTTATAAAAAGTGGTATGTGTTTACACGCTGTGCATCATCGCTCAATGTAACTTTAATTTACATTAATCCCAGGATCTTCAATCATTCACACAATAGATCTGACACATCATCTCTCCCATGCAGTTCTTTCTTCCCACTCCCTCTCCCTCATGACAGGCAGGAGGCAGACACACAAATGCTGTCGTTTCCCTTGGTCTGTCTCAGCGCATTGATTTTATGTTACACTACACCAACACTCTCTCTGCTGAGAGTCTGTAAAGCCTCCATGCGCCCTGCCATCCAGCACAAGGTCATGGCGACCAGCACATCAGCACAGCACCTCACAACTCTCTGCTTGTCTGCAGAGGCAGCATTTAACAGCGGGCTTATCAGAAACTATCAAGGTGAGAACGGTACAGCTGTCTGAGAGCATAAGACACAGTTGCTGACACGGACAACTGCGGCCAAAAGGTGGCGCCATGGATGCTAGCGGCAGGAGAGAGAGACAGAGAGAGAGGCAAAGAGAGAAAGGAAAAAGAGAGAAAGTGTGTCTGTGAGTGTGTGTGTGTGTGTGTGTGTGTACTAATAGCAGGTGTGTCATCAGCATGAAGCCAACAAAAAAAATCTACTATAACCACAACTCTATGGAGTCTCCTGGTTGAAGGGTGGAGGGGTGTGTGTGTGTGTGTGTGTGTGTGTGTGTGTGTGTGTGTGTGTGTGTGTTGGGGGGGGTGTTAGAGTGCGTGAGGGGAATGGAATGGCATAGCCACCAACTGGAACTCAACAGGCTCCACAGCCCCCCGTCCTCCCCATCACCAAAGGCACAGTGCGAGAGCGCACCAGAGAACTCCATGTGGCGGGACTGCCATGGCGAGGTTACTGTGGCGAGGTTGCCCCGGAGGCCAATTACCACGTGCCGACTGCTGGCACCGGCTGTCATTCCACGGGAGAGACGGAGCGGAAGGAGGGAGAGACAGTGGCTGTGAGGGGACGAGAGGAAAGGAGGGGGAGGAGGAGGAGGAGGAGGAGGGGAGAAAAAGAGAGGAGATGAACGAAGGAGAAAGGGAACTAAAAAGACGATGATGGAGGAGAGAAGCAGAAGAGACGAAAAAAAGATGGGAGGTGTGGGGGATTCACAGATGAGGAGAACAGAGGAGAACTATGGGAAGACAGCAGAGGAGAGAGGAGAGGCAGTCAGTCATCAGGGTGGAGGAGAGGGGGAAGATGAAGGAGAGATGAAAAGAAAAATGGGCCATGAAATAAAGAGGAGGAGGAGGAGGAGGAGGAGGAGGTGAAGAGTAAATGGAATCGAGGGCCATCTACATTATACCAATTACAAACAATAACTTTAATGACAGACAGGAACACAGTTGGACAGGCCAGGAGGGGCAGAGAAGGGGATTGAAAGAACTGTATGAAGCACTGAACAGTGCAAACATAGTGCCATAACACCAACACCAGCTCAACATCAATTAAAAAAACTCTCTCACACATCCAAGTAGGTACCGTGGGAGAGTTTTTCTTTTTCAGTTGACATATTTCTCACAAGCATGTGTTCCTTGAAGAAAGGGCCATTCCTTTTGAGCACTGAGAGACCTGGGCTCTGATCAGACTCTGAAAGGCATGTTTACACCTTACACACCACAGGCTGACAAGATCTGTGCCACATGTATGCTTCGATGGGCAGTCTAGGCCCTGGACATGACCCATGCCTACTGGACAGTCCATCAGGTCACTGCAGAGGGTGATGCTGAAGTTGGCACACTACACTGACATTTGTGGTTTATGGGGACATTCTCCTTCCAAGAACCTTTGACTAAGGAGGTGACTCTACTCTTCGTGTCCAGACAAGACACACAGTGCTCAGACATTCATGGTTTTTGGGGATATTCTCTCTCTAAGAGCACCTACTCTTGAAGACTCAGACAGCAAACATCAAGTGGGTACCCAGACAAAGGACACCCTACAGCCTCATCAATCCTAGGCTAAACTAGGACACCAGGAAGTTTACCAACGGAGTTCAATGCAGTGGATGAACTAAAGGTGGCAATAATAGGGAAGGCTCCAGTGCAAGAGGAATGAGAGAACAGCAGTGGCAGGTCCGTCAGGCTAGATGTGTAAAATAGATGAAAGTGGAAGGAAAAGAGAAGGGATCAAGTGGAAATATCACGGCTGGGTGGCATTTATTGTGGAACGCTAAAAAAAAGTCAAGTTGCCACTTTGACCAAGCCAGCGTGCCAACGATTCATTTGGGTGGAGAGACTAAGCCTTTGAACACGCATAGCCTGTTTTTCCATCAATCTGTGTTTGAAATTTTTAGCTTTAATTTTTTAATTTTTTTTTTTGTCCACATCACTCTACACACAAGAATGGCTTGACGGTAAGACGGTGAGAAGGAGAAAGAAAGTGAGATAGACTATGGGCAGAAGAGCAGTTGAGGGACAGAAAAATAGATGGGCCACAACATTGAGAAGTTCAAGGGTCTGTTTTGCAAGGGGCCACGGCACAGAGAAGTTGTCCGGCCTGTTTTTTTGCAGAGTGCGTTAGAGAATGTGTGAGTGTGTGTGTGTGTTATGGACGAGCAAGGCTTTCTGGATAGCCTTGACAGCTCCGTTCACTCAGGCAGACATGAGTGTTAGCCTCTGCTGAGAGGGGTCATCTGAGGGTCAAACAGCAGGATCTGAAGCCCTCTGAGAGGATAGACATCCCCAGCAGTGAAAAGGTCACCTCTCATGGCTAATCATATGTCCAGAGGCTGTTCTAATTACAACTCTCTTTCTCTCTCTCTCTCTCAACACCACTGACTCTCTCTCTCTCTCTCTGTCACACACTCACAGACGCACACACACACAAACATGAAGCAATATAAAACATCAGGGTGTGACGACACGCAACAGCAAGTCAAATAAAACTATTTCCAGCTACTTCAGGCACATTAACTTGATTAAAGCTTTGAGAGAAAAATACCCAGTTTTCTGAGGACCAAAGGTCATGGCAAGGTTTCACACAGCTGAGACCACAGAAGGTTCCAGAATCAGGTCTGGGACTGAGCCAAGCAGAGGTCACCATAAGGTCAAGAATCAGGGCAAAATCGATCAACTTGGGTCCAAACGGGCCTGAGACAAAACTAAACGACTGCAGAGTGAGCGACCAGGGAGTGCCATGGAGAGGTGACTTGGGAAATTAGGAGAGGAATGTGACACGGAGAGAAACTAAATATTTGTCGATTCTTCGAGAGCGCGCGAGGGAGAGGGAGATGGAGAGTGTGTGTGTGTGTGTGTGTGTGTGTGTGAAAAGTCTCAGTTCAACCTGCTTTGTGCTTCTGATGTAAAACTAACAGTAGAGCTGACAGGCTTACTGACAGCAGTCATTTTATCCCACATAAAAAGGTTGCACATTTCAGCATGTTGATATGAACAGTCGGCAGGTCACAGAATCAGTTTCACAATTCAGAACGCAACTAAAGCCACAAGAGCCGATCTGGGCCAGTCAATGTTTTTATTTTTCTTAATTAAAATCATCTAGCCAGGCTTGACAGCTGACAATCTGACATCGTAAGGATATTTCCCATTATTGCACACCAGTCTAGAATAAGCTACTAAAACCCTGCCAGTATGAATCAGAAGAACAAGGAAGGGCAGAGCACATTCCTCACAAAGGTTTAATATTACGTAAAACAGCGAATGGTCGTCTTTCACCACAAAGTTTATTCCACAGCATTTTGGACTTCTTTGGACCATGAGACCTCTGGGTCCATCACCAAACACCAATCTCAAGAGTGGAGTGTGAATATGTCTGAATGTCAGCATGAACGTAAGGGGAGAAGAGGGGGGAAAGAGAGAGAGAGAGAGAGCATTCAGCTAAGAGTCAAAGAGCAGGGCAAAGGAATAGAGGAAAAATGAGGAGAGGAGAGAGGACAAGATATGAGAGGAGAGAGGAGAAATGGGAAGACGAGAGGAAAGGAGAGGACCAAAACTAAAGAAGACTGGAGTGGAGAGCAGAGGAGATTGGAGAGGAGCAGAGAAGAGAAGAGGAGAGGAGAGGAGAGAAGAGAGGCACTGGAGAAGAAATGAAAGGGAAGAGGAGAAGAGAGGATGGGAGTGAGGAGGAGAGGGGAGGAGAGAGAAAAGGGGAGAGGAGAGGAGAGGAGAGGAGAGAGGAGAGGCACTGGAGAACTGCTGGCCTCTCACTACTCCACAATTGGCCACTTTCAGAGCCTCTGCTCTGGATTGCGGTTTCCAGGCCCGGCCCAAAGTCAACAAACAGCCGTCAGGCAAAGAAAGAGAGGGAGTGATGGAGTGATGGAGTGATGGAGTGAAGGACAGACAGAGAGAGGGAGAGAGAGAAAAGAGAAGGTGCAGAAGTGTGAGCAGACTTTGTTATGTATGTGTGTGTCCGTGTGTGTGTGTGTGTGTGTCTGTATTTCTGTGTGTCAGCAAGAGAGAGAAAACAGAATAACAAGTGCAAGAGAAAGCACAAGACAAAGTGAGAGTAAAAATGAAAAATGCTTCTGTTTGTCTGCCTTTCAGTGTGTATGTGTGTGCATCTGTCTGTCTTTCTGTGTCTGTTTGCCTTTGTGTGTGCGTGTGCGTGCGTGCGCGCGCGCGTGTGTGTGTGTGTGTGTGTACATGTGGGGCAGGCATTATGGAGAAAGTGAAGAGAGGGATGAATCTGAAAAACAGGTTATTTGGGTTGGAAGGCAAGTGAGGAGCGCAAGGCGAACCAGGCTTGGTTAGGAGCAACGTCAAGAAATATTTGTTTTTAATTAGATGGAGTCAAACAAGGTCCAGATGGCAAAAAAGAAAGAAAAGAAAAAAAGGGGGGGAGGGGGAATTTAAAAAGCCCGCAAGATGTCCACATTCCTCCTCTCCCTATTTCCTCTCCTCCTCTCCTCTCCTCCTACTCTCCTCTGAGTGCTTCTGCACTGTTTGCTTTCCTCCGACAGTTTATTGATCAAGTTCTCCTCCAATCTGACGTTGGGTTTGGCTCGCCTGGGTTACGGCGGCCGCCTCTCCGCTCCCCTCTCAGTTTTGACAGCTGAAGCTAGGTCAGCTCTTTCTCTTTCGGCGTCTCACAGACAAGGTCACACGTCTCTGTGTGCAGACGCCGGGGTTTACCAGCTCTGTACAAATTTAAGTTTCCTATGAAAGGCGGCGGTACAATGCTGACAAACAGGTCTGCGTTTAGAGCTCGGATAGCATCTGCAATAGCATCTGCAATATGTGATTAGACCTGATCTGATTGCTTACCTTTTATTGCATGTCATTTCACACTTATAAAGTATACTGCTATTATTATTAATATTATTATTAGTAGTAGTAGTAGTATTTTAAGCACATTTTCATTTCAGTTCACACACTGAAATCACAGTGATCATGAATTCAGACTTCCAGATTATTCATGATCACGTGAAACACAGTAACTAAATGCAGTTTATTCAAAGGAGTCACTACTGGATTTGTCATGATAAATGCTAACAGCCCAGCCAATTTCAGACAATAAAACTAACCTGTCTGCACGACCGTCTTTGTCAGTCAAACAAAGGTCAAGCGAAACAGCATTTGACAGTGTGGATGCAGCCAGTCACAGGTGTAAAAGTGGAACTGCTTACCAGTAGGACACATCGAGAGGTTGGAAGAAACTCTGCTTGATCAGGTCGGCGAAAAACGCCTCTGTCTCCCGACAAGCTGTGCCGTTACCGATGACAACCATTTGACAGCTTAGAAAAACAAACACACAGACAGTCTTGAGGTTAATATATAAGTCATATACAATTAACAGCCGTCCAACATACAACTCATACTGATAAAAAGAATAACCTGCTTCCACTGTGTCCTGCGCTCATTGGATGCACTGAATACATGTAACATGAACCACAGGCTTCAATTTCTTTTCTGAGATACTGAGAGCGTTGGCCCGGACCCATCAGATAACTAGCAAAAGAGGCCGCACTTCGCATAACTATACATTTTTTCCTTTGCACTTAAAATGAAAATAAATTCAAATAAAAAAATGGTGTTATGCAAAGTGGGGCCTCTTTCATGAAATCATTTCATTTCACTAAATACATCTAACCAAGGAAAAGTACCAAATGTACCAAGTACCAAATGTAAAAGCATAAAAAGACCAAAGACAGTCCTCTTTGGGCATTCTGACTCCATGGTAACATAAGATTCACAATCATCAAATCAAACCTCTCTATCCGCACTGCATAACACAGATTTCCCCCTACAATGATTTTCACATAGGAATTACAGACCAGAGGGTCAATCAAGCCTAGAGCACAAAGAAATGTCAGTCTGTCAATGGCAAGAGACCGTGGCCGTTGCAGAAGCTGTAGTACCTGTGTTTCAGCATAAGGTGGCGCAGTTTGCTGGCTTCATTGGTCTTCCCCCTGAGCTGTGAAGATACACCACATCAGTGTGTAAGATCTGGCCTGAGACAGAGGTAAAGATGATGAGAAAAAGAGAGAAAGAGAGAGACTATATACAACACATAGCAGATACACATGCACTTCCATGACAAAATGATTATAAGTAAAATGAGAAGTAATGAGTGCAGGTGTGTGTGTGTGTGTCTGTGTGTGTGTGCACTGACTGTCCACTACTGTTCTAGCTTGGGAGAAATAACACAATGCCTTGTTCTAATTTCATGCTATCTTTTTGTGTGTGTGTGGGTGGGTGTTTGTATCTGCTGAGTTAATGTGAATGCTTGTGTGCATTGCAGGTGATGATTATGTGTCCGATGTGTGCTGCTGTATCCAGTGAGTGTGTGCGTATCTGCCGAGTGTGTGTGTGTGTGTGTGAAATGGCGGGTCAGTCCTGTTCTCTCCCATCAGACGATGACAAATCTGGCCGGACAGCCCTGGAGAGATGTCCCACCACCACCCAGTGTGACACACACCCACATATCTGTCATGGCACAACTTCACTGTATGTATGTGTGTGTGTGTGTGTGTGTGTGTGTGTGTGTGGCTGGAGGGCAGAGTTTGCCACCAAAGAATGCCAACTGACACACACCCACTGAGACGGGTGGCACCAAGCTGGACTGGATTATCAGCTACCGACAAGGGGGACTGGAATGAACACACACACACACACACACACACACACACACACACACCACACACACACACACACACACACACACACAGTGGACATGCCAGGCATCAACTTCATCTCTGTCAGTCATGATCAAACATACACAGAATGAAACAAAAACACACACACACACACACACACGCAGCACACACACAAAGTGATGCAAATGAGATACTAACATACCAGGCAAAAAGAGGCCAGTGAAGTGGGACCCACTTAAAAAAGTTCAATATTTGGTACAGTATCGTTGGTATGGTTGGATCTTCTTTAAATATAATCTAAATATCATTTTCATTGCATTGCCTTTCACCAAGTGGAATGCCTTTTGCATGTGTGTGCCTGCATGCTTATTTGTGTCTGTGTGTGTCTGCTATGTCTGCCTGTGACAAGGAGCAATCACTGATGCTAGGAGTCAAAGTAGCAATTGTATGGATACAGTCCTCATCATGAAGTTCTACCCGTTTGTGTGTGTGTGTGCGTGTGTGTGTGTGTCCAAGCTCACCAACAGGGGAGAGGATGGCTAGCTTGCAGCCGTGGCGAAAGCCGGGGTCGACGCCCATGATGGCTCGCCCACGCACTGGGCATGTGAGAAGCCGCTGGCGGAGGTTCCGCACAAACATGGCTACCGACTCCTTCTCGGCCGCCGCGGTCAGCTTGGTCCTGCCAGACAGCGAGAGAGAGAGAGAGAGAGAGAGAGAGAGAGAGAGTGAGAAAGAGAGACAGATGAGAAGACAGAGATGGGGAGAGAGAGAGGGTGAAAGAAAAGTATAAAGAGATTACAGGAGGAAGATGGAGCAAATGGTAGAGGATAGAAAATAAGAAAGACAGAAAAAAAAGAGAGAGGAAGAGAAAGAAAGGCTGGTAGAGTACTCCAACCTGTGGGCAAAATAAAGTGGACCCAAGGACTGCTCTCAGTGGTACAGGAGAGGGGATTAAGATACCCAGGAACACTAAAACAATTCCCCAACAACTCCCCAATTCTCACTGGTGACACTCAACAGTGTTATGTCTGCCACAACAACGTTTTCTGAAAAGAAATGTCTACAGACTTGCTTTTGCTCATCGAGGCAGACTCTGTTGCCAATGTGAAATACTTTCGGTTGCACTAACCACTTTAGCTTCTCGGGTGTCAAGTCTCAAGACACATTCAGTAGTGTGTCAAAATCTGTGACACTGCTGACTATACACTCTATGTGCCAAAACAGGGAGCTTCTACGACGCTACTAATACACAGCAGTTAGAAACTCTTTTTATTCAGTCCCTTCATTCAAAACACACTTCCAAACAGATGAATCAATCACTGCAAATGTTCCAGAAAGGCATTAGTGTTTCTTGCCATTACAAACATTTCACAAAATTTGGAAATCTAAATTGAAGACAGACCATAATACAGATTAGACAAAAACGTCAAGCAAGTGACAACTGATACTATTACGCATGGGTGCACAGCAAATCCACAAATACACACACATTGACACTCTCACACACACACACACCTGTATCCTCTGCAGAGTAAGGGCAATATGAGTCTCTTGTAGGAGTCCTCTACAGCATCATGCAAAATCTTCATCAGTTCTGGCCGGGCAAAGCCTTTTGGCCTCCATCTGAAAACACACACAGGCACACACACACAGGTACACACAGGTGCACACACGTACACACACAGGCACGCACACGCGTGCACACACACAGGGACACACACACTTAATACACAGACTTTTTTATTGTTTTCTTTCCAGTCCACATGAGCATTTTAACAATATAACGTAATAATTCTCATGCTGGTCTCTTGCATGTCAATTTAGGCATATCAGAAAAACGAAATTAATTCCCTGTCATCTCAGATGTCAAAATCGTAAGGAAGAAATTCAACATCTGACAGATACAACAAAACCGAAACACTTCATTTACTTTCATTCAACCGGTCCAGTGTGTCCGGTATAAGATGATCAGAAATCCAATAATATGGTTAAAGGTTAAAAAAAACCAATAAAAAAATAAATACATACATCTAAAATCAAGCAAAATTAAGCAGAAAATTCAAATGGAGAACAAAATGACAGACAGACAATAAAAAAGAAAAGAAGAAGAAGAAAAAAAAAAGACAAAAGCCTGATAGTAAATGAGTGAGTGACTGACAGACAGACAGACAGATTGGAATAGAAGCTCCAGGCCTGAGTGCAAATGAGAGCAATGTCTAGGGCAGGAAGTAGTTATTTTCACAGTGACAGACAGACACGCATCTCAACTGACTTTTGTTTTAAACGCTTTCACTTCCAAACATAAACAAGCAATGTTCTTGAATACAGGCATCTTAATATCTTGATGTCTTCATCATGAATATTCATTATTTTATTCAATAGGTAAATTAACCAATAACTGCACTTTAATTAACTCATTTAGATTAATTTTCTTATTTTTCCTGATGCTGCAAATAGGTGAAAACTGCATTTGCTTTTACGCTACATAAACTACATTTACAGCAATATTCATTACAAAACAGACCTCCAAAACATCGATAAATACGTACGATAAATTTCCAGAATGTCATCTTAAGGTTATAGCAAAGGTGCAAGATGCATTTATTTGTTTTATTTTATTTGTCCAAATAAATAACTGTAAATATTATGTAAATATTTGGAAAACTGTAACACTGTACAAAGGCATAGATGCCACATTCAATTCCTGATGAACTTATGACCGTTATCCCATAAATTGCCTTCTTAAGTAAGCCCTGGTTTTATTATTCACCATTACCAAGCCAACATCTGTACATAACCACTCTGTACTATACACTACCCTGAGTTTGTCATGCTAATATGTTTTGTAACGTACTGCAATGTGGTGGATTATATTACTCAAAAAGATACTACACTACAGAAAACAGAAAAACACTAAAGACACAATAATAGGATTAGGTTTTCACAAGTCCTAAAATCAGAAGTCTTGATCAACAAAATTATCATGAACTACTGTTTTATTTCTTGTTTATTTGTTTTGTAAATAAATAAAATTGTGTGTTTTGTAAATAAATAAACAAAACCATATTAAGTCCTTACAAATAGCAACTACTCAATCATATTAACGATCTAAAAAATAAAAACGTGAAAAAAAAACAAAAAAATGCATATGTATTGCATTTAGAATGAATTTGTCCACTATTTTGCATTATTTGATACACTAAAAAAATTGAATTTCATTGCTTGAAAGTGATAAAATTGTTGCTTTCTTTCAAAAGGAAAGCAATACATATTAACCTGTCAAACAATATAAGTTTTTGCAATAAAATCATGTACGGAATTCACCTTTATACATAAAACACAAAAAAAATCTGTCTGAAAATCCTTTGCAAAAGGTCAAAAGTACAGGGTCTTCTTCCCCACGGGTAGCACTGCTTTGAAACACAAATATAACATTAGCTTTATGTACAGATTATGCTGCGACCCTCCCTCTTTTCTGGTGACTGGACATGACTCGTGGATGTGATCGAATGTTCTAACTTAGCACGAGAGAAACATTCAACGCTGGCAAGGAGTCAAAAAATGTCAGATTGTGACTTGATAACGTTTGAGCGTCTCAGCAACAGAGCACACACCCAGAGTTTAAGCATAATGTCAAACGACAGGTAGGATTAATATTTCATGTGTATGTGTGTGTGTGTGTGTGTGTGTGTGTGTGTGTGTACATTTCAAATAGGAACACACCGGCATGCAAGCAAGGGGGTTAGCCCAGAATAAACCTTGCAACCTCCTACTTTCTTTTCCAGAGAGGTGTACTAGAGTCACAAGCAAAAGTGGAAAAGGGATGAGGAGAGGGGACATGGAGAGGGTGTGTGCAGAGAGATGAGCAGAATACCCTGTGTGTGTGTGTGTGTGTGGGGGGGTGTTATTGTGGCACCGACCTGACGTTGACACACCACCTAGAGAAGTCGTTCTTGATGCGGTCTGGTACGTTGACCTTCACTGTCAGAATCTTCAGATTCTCCCCACGGTTAATGGCCAGAGTCTGCATAGAGAGAGCATAGCGAGGTAACCTGTAGAGACAGCTAACACACGGCACACAAATGGGACGGACACACACAAACACACACACAGACTATTATTTCTTAAACACACACACATGAAGACACACCCATGCCTTTGCATACCATCCTGCCATGACTCCCCACACACACACACACACACACACACACACACACAAATAGTTCACGCTTCAGAAAGGGGGGAAAAGAGAAGCTCAGAACAATAATAACGCTTCTTGCTGCTCCCCCTGTGCTCTATGCAGGCAGCTGGAGTGGTCCCTTTAGTTTAAGGGAAACTGACATGCTGTGGAGCAAATAGTTTTAAGTGTCTGACCTTTTTCTAGGCACAAGAGAAAGAGGAACGCTGCCACCTGTCAATCTGGAGTCCAGGCGGAAGAGAGGATGTGACAAATGCCAACACGGCCACCACGTACACAAACACACACACACACACACAGACACACACACACACAGCCCACCCACCCCCCACCTCTTGAGACACAAACACACAGACAGACACAAACACACAAACACACACAGAAGCTGGGCTAATGGCCTTATCGGGACTGTGAATTAATTCAGCAGGAAACATGATGAAAATTATATTTCTTTATTTTGGCATCTCCGCGCCTGAAGGAGTCTGTTTATGTGTGCGCTTTCCTCTCGCCTCAGCAGCACAATGTGCATCCTATCGGAAGCTGCCCGCATCGGATCGGGGGAAGGATGCCAAACTAGCATCAAAGTAACTTTTCCCTGACACCCCCCACCCCACATGCATGCCGCTCTAGACAGAAGAGTTGGCAGTGAGAGCCTCCAGGCCTCCAGAAGGCCTCCAGGAGGGGTTTCTACGGTCATGAGGAGAGATCTGTGTCCTCACAGAGGCAGAGACAGAGAGAGAGAGAGAGAGAGAAGGCAAGAATAAATGAGTGAGAGAAAGGGAGCGAGACACTGCACAACTATGTGGGGATGACTTTCTTTTACACTGCGAGTTACAGGCTACCTCGCAATAAAATTAAGACAAAGTTGGCCTTGTGTGTGTGTGTGTGTGGTGTGTGTGTGTGTGTGTGTGTGTGTGTGTGTGTGTGTGTGTGAGTGTGTGTGAGAGAGAGAGAGAGAGAGAGAATGAGACAGGATGAGACAGAGAATGAATAAGAATGTGACGGACAGAGAGAATATTAAAACATGAAACTTGACAGCTGACCAATTGCCAAGGGGCCACTCTGTGAACACACACACACACACACACACACACACACACTTCATGTGGTACTGTCCATCAATGATCAAGTTCAGTCCAACAAGTCTCAGTGCCATCAGTTACCAATTTACAGATAGATGGACATACCATGCTGTATACTGTATGTGTGCGTGCATGTGTGTGTGTGTGTGTGTGTGTACGTGTGCGCACATATACCACACACCAACACATACAGACACAAGGGCAGGAAAAGCAGCTCCTTTTATGTGGGAAAAACTAAACTTCTTTCCCTCAGCCACCAAAAGGATGGGGTGCAGGGGCTGGGGGGGGGGGGGGGGTCCAATGGTTCCTAATCAGGATGTGTGAGTCTGTTTGGACTGAAGTGAGTTCTCCACAGCCAGTCAGCCTAACTCAATCTCAGCAGCCACTGCAGGTCCTTAAGGATCACTCTGACACACTGAGTGTGTGACCACACACACTCACAAGAAAAAAAGAGAGAGAAAGAGAGGTGGAGGAAAAGAAAAGGGAAGAGAGAGAGAGAGAGATGTAGTGAGTGTGTAACAAGGGCAATTGTGAGAATGAGAGTAAAAAGGGATGAAATATTCAACATATCAAATTTCTCAAAAACAATGAAATCATAATTGGAAAAATATGAGGAATGTAAGCTACATTAATGAATATTATTCTCAGGCCCGCCAAACTCAGACTCAGTATTTACTCTCCAAATATTCGGAGGAGAGCGATGCTAGGGAGAGCCGATGAGGGGTCGTTGGGCCGAGGGTCCCCCCCAAACTAAAACACCGGGGCTCGACGAACTCTGACCCCCTTATCTCTTCAGATGCACAAAAACAAACGCGCGCAGCGTGTGACAGCCGGCCTGCCGCAGGACTGGGGCAGTTTTGGAGATGCAAAATAAACCCCCGGGAAGGCTCCGTCGCGTCTTCAGGGGGGCCCACAATGCACTGCTTTGTCTTGCTCGCCTGCTCACATCAGTTGGTCAGACAGATGGACGGATTTTAAGATAAATAATCTGCGGCGTTTACGAAGGCCGAAGAGATTAGCTCGCTACATTGTTGAGGAATGTGTTAAAAAACATGGAGGGACGGGCGGGTGAGGAGAAAAGAATAATAAGAGGAAAGAAAGGAAATGGAACATTTCTGCACAGGCACTATGACAAAGATTGGAAATGTCTGATTTGATAAAGAGAATAAAGAAACAATTACTCCCCTTTCACTTGCCATAAAACTAAAAGAGTCGGAGAGAGAGAGTGAAGGAGTGGGAGAGAGAGAGAGGGCATGAGTGAGAAAGAAAGTTTGCACAAAAGATTGAATGAGCAACACTGCGAGAAAGAGCAAGAGAGAGAGCGAGAGAGAGAGAGAGAGAGGGAGAGAGGGAGGGAGCAAGCAGGAGAGGGAGAGGGAGAGTGAGAGCGAGAGCGTGAGAGAGAGAGAGAGAGAGCAAGAAAGTAACTGAGTATGAGTGGGGGGGTTGAATGGGTCCTGACACGCCATCAGATTTGGTCTTGAGGTCCATTTCCTACATTTCCTGAGGAAGTGCAGTATTTGTTGAAAGCCAAATAAAATAAAGAGCCCTGCACTGCTTGTCTCTGTTAAGGTAAAAGCGACTTCACCTAACTGCTTTGGTGGCGTTCACTACGACAGTCCAATACGCTTCATTTTCTAGGTATTTCACTCCTCACACACTCTAGAACCGTCACCAGAGACAGTTTAATACGACGAGACACATCACTTAAAAAGTTCTCCACAGAAATGTATTGCGGAAGTTCGAAATGTACAGATGGCAGAGTTGAGACAGGCCCTGCAGTAAAAGTAGCGAATCGCACTGTTAGAAGCTGTACAACTGACGTTTAGCCTTTCGGTCGTCATCTCCGTCACCATGGCAATAGCCACACTGCAGATGCTGGCACAGGCGTGATGAGCAAATGGCCATTCTAAATAATGCCTTTTTTAGATTTATTTTGAACGATCCACGAGTGACATTGTTCAATTTAGATTTAAACAAGGATTCACACAACACACTTTTTAAGTCATCACAGCCCGCGAATCTGGAGTTCCGGCTAGGAGTTCCAAGACGGCCACCGAGTGAAGAGACTGTTACTACATCACAGACAGACACAAAAACGGGCAATCCTATTTTTGTCATGATCCTTAACGCCAATAAAATGCTTTAATTGAATGATTATGTGAAATGTTTTGTACATTTCTTAATGTAAGCAAATGCTCAAATTTCATGTCATCATTGACATTATGCCATACCTTGGCATTATATTGGTGTAATAGACATGACAAGAAAGTTCAATTTCCATGGAATTGCCCATATAAGCTCTCAAACATCCTTCCTTTATTTCAACCCTTCAATTACACCCACGCTTTACCCGTACAAACAAATTTGTTGTTAGTTTTTGGGTTTGTTGTTGCTGCTGCTGCTGCTGCTCTGGTCACCTCCTTGTCCAATTGATAGGGAGTGTTGAGTGCAAAAAGCAGACACAGTTTTTTGGGTTGCATGTGGCATTGCATCTTATATCATCAGCCAAAGCATACATGCTTTAGCAGTAGCACAGATGAATCACTTAGTTTCAGCCAAAACCAGCTAATAATTTTGTAAGCCACATTGTAAGCTATTATTCTCAAAACAATGGCTTTGGGGTCTAACGGAGAGCAATTCAACCCTTAATATCCTCATTTAAATACTGTTATCCCAGTCGGGTTTTCATTCATTGATTACACATATTTCCTTTGTTGATCACCCGTCAACACTCACAAATGACACTTGCAATCCAGTCATTTCCCAGAAACAAGCAGCACCGTGTATAAACCTCAAGCCAGTATTTCATGCAAACTAAACAGAACCGTGTATTGACAGTAAGGAGTTAACCAAACTCATTACTCAATCAGAACGAGATCAAGATTTCATGAGAAAGTAGAAAGAAGAAAAGAAACACATTCTCACAGCACCGTGTATTAACCTCAAAGACGAACAGAAATTTTGCTAAATCAATGTATTAACCTCTGGAGTTAATTTGGGCAACACTGATGAACTTTAAATTCATCAAAATAAATTAAAATCAGGCCAAAAACCTCACACAGAGCACACCATTACAAATGAAGCAGTGTATGATGGGTAGCACTAAAGCTCAGTTTCTACCATACTAAAAGTAATAAAGTGCCTTGAAATATTATAATTTTACAGGCATTTTATTCTATTCAAAGTAAGTTCATGTGAATTTTTGAACACTGCAATCTGTGGGTTTACTACGGAGAATATGTAGCTAGAATAACAAAATCCTGATTGCCATCAGGGCATAAGGATTTATTTTTGCTACAAATTAAGCACTTCCATGTTTTAATTTGGCTTGACATGTCAAAAGGGATCAAATGAATGACTGGAACATGAAATAAAATTAAGAACAATTAGACCCTCTCTGCTGAACACACACACACACATGCACGCACACACACACACACACTGAACAGCATATTCAACCAACTGTGTATATGTACAG
Source organism: Tenualosa ilisha (assembly GCA_015244755.2). NCBI lineage: Eukaryota > Metazoa > Chordata > Actinopteri > Clupeiformes > Clupeidae > Tenualosa > Tenualosa ilisha. Next base: position 123,150 of record PYXC01000951.1, on the reverse strand, counting down.
ACTGTGTGTGACTTGAGACTGACCCTTGGTGCGGAGGAAGAGAACTCAAAACAACCAATCATAGAGAGAGGACACCTGACACCAACATGTCACAATGCATCCATCACCCCTGGCAACAGATCTCAGATCTCCAGGATGACCAATCACACTTGGCCGCACGGCACACACGCTCATATGTAACTAAACACACTCATGCCAGTGTTCTCAATGTGAACACTCACACTCATTTACTCTCTCTCTCACACACACACGCATAGACACAGAGACACACACACACACACACACACACAAACACACACACACACAAACACCTGTGCAAAGACAGACCTACGAGTGCACACACAACACAAAACGTTACTATGTTAGGAAGAAAATACAATATGTGTATTATTTAGTTTCACAACAGAAAAAACAACCCGGAGAAAATGGAAAATTCTGTCCAGTTGAATGGAATATATTAAGCTTTTTTGGAATATATTAACTCTTTCTGAGACACAAACAAATACAATGATATCCACTGGAAATTACAGACAGATCAGTTCATATGTACTGCAGAGACACTGACTATTAACTGTGAGAGAATAACAATACTGAAATCAATTGAACAGTGATGTCAGCGCCACTGCCAATTCTACATTCAACATCCTGGG
>PYXC01000951.1:42500-117500 GCA_015244755.2 Tenualosa ilisha | reverse complement strand
TTCATACTATTCGTACATTTAATATTATTATTGCTAGCAGGTCACCAGTCACATTATTATTATTATATTATATACTACAATACCAAACAATAACATTCTGCTTACTATATTTAGTTAATATAACAATTTTTACACTGTATCATCAGCGTGTTTGTATCATAAATAACTGCTCCTCCTGTCTAAGGTTGATTGGTTCTGCTCCTTCTGTACTAGCGTTGCCAAGGTTACGTAAGCGACTGGAGAGAGTGGGTGTTTGGAGGCAGTCGAGGTGCGGTACACGTACCCTCAGTGTTGGGCTTGATGTAGGAGTGCAGGTTGAGGGTCTGGGGGTTTTGGAGGAGAGCGTGAACCGCTGGTTCCAAACCCAGCTCCTTGGCCCTTCTGGCCTTAGACAGCTTGCTGCCTTTCTTATAGGGGGAGTACTGTGCGAACATAAGAGACCATGGAGAGGACAAACAATGAAACCATGCAGAGCGGTTGGGGAATCAGCTAGCAGGTCTCGCATCACAGGTTTCAAGATCGGGAGGCACGAGTGAGTGGTCAAAGGTAAAATTTAAATTAAATGTGGTGGTAAGCATCACGAGAAAATACTATTGCAAAAGGCGCTTTATAAATAAAACTGAATTGAATTGGTAAAACAACAATGCATCACAAGGCTCTAAACAACCATGACAAGTCAACAAATGAATTGAGCAGCAGCCTACTTTGACTTTACCCGTCCTCTGAATGTTGACCCTATACTATATGCGGCCAACCAGAACCTGATAGTTGATTAATCTGTCATTCACATCCACATCCACACACGTGCACGCACACACACATACACACACTCACCACGTGGTCTAGTTCATCAGGGGTTCTGCAGTTCTTTAGGGATATCTCTAGCTCAGAGGTCAAGACTCCATCTTTCTTCAGCGTCTGCATCACAGACTGACACTTCTTCGCCAAAGCACTACGACACACACACACACACATGCATGCAAGCACACGTGCGCACACAGACACACAAGTAATTTGTTAAGATATTTGCAGACACTTCTATCCAAAACATAGGTACTGAACTTCAATCTACAGTGTACCCTATAATTTACCTCCCTGTTCTGTAATCGCTGCTCTGTAAATTCATGGCCTTTGTTGCCATCTAGTGGTGGAGATGAGTAACTTCAGTAGTCCAATGGGAGAAAACAATTTCATCTTGCCATTCTCTCTCTCTCTCTCTCTCTCTCTCATGTGTGCGCACACACACACAATGTACACATATGTACACATACACATATAAAAACTATTCCCACCATAACTTTCCCCAACCCTTCCAAAGAGCCAAATGTACATACATGATTTCATACCGCAGCCAAAACCCAAATTCACCCACCTACTCATCTACACACACTCACACAACACACACAAACTCACACGAATACAAACACACACACACACACACACAAACACCCACTCACTCACACAACACAACACACACTCACACGAATACAAACACACAAATACAAACACACAAACACCCACTCACTCACACAACACACACAAACACACACACACTTACACAAATACAAAGACACACACAAACACCCAATCACTCACACAACACACACAAACACAAACACACACTCACACAAATACAAACACACAAACACACACACAAACACCCACTCACTCAGACAACACACACAAACACACACACACACACACACAAACACCCACTCACTCACACAACACACGCAAACACACACATACTCACACGAATACGAAAACACATACACACACACAAACACACACTCACTCACACAACACACACAAACAAACACCCACTCACTCACACAACACACACGAATACAAACACACACACACACAAACACCCAGTCACTCAAAAAACACAAACGAACACAAACACAAACACACACACACACACACACATGAACATGAACACAAACACACACACTCACCACAGATCCTCCAGTGCCAGTTGTACTTCTCGGAGTGCATCGGCGTCCATGTAGTTGATCATCTCCTTACGGTAGCGCACCAGGAAGGGGATGGTGTTGTCCTCGTGCAGGAGCTGGGCAATGTTGGCACACACCCACTGCTCCACACCTGTCCTCTGTGCTAGCACCTATAGCACACACACACACGCACGCACGCACGCACGCACACGCACACACACACACAGCCACACACACAATTTAATAAAGAACATAACTATATTTCCCACCACTTCCCACCAGTCACCCAGGATATGCATTGTGCAGGTCTAGGTGGAGGGCAGGAAACCACCACTAAACAGAGGAAAAAGCTGGATGACTTTGCTGACTGTATTGCCATCAAACACCAATTAGCAAATACTAGCAGTGTTGGTAAGGTCTTGGAAATTGTTTGAAAGGTACTGCTTTAAATCACTGTGACAAGCTCAGACCATAGTCACTCTCACAAGAGAGGGGTTGTGTGAAACCCTTTCTAACACAAATCTCTTATTTCTGTTCTGGAAAATGTGAAAAAAAAAAATGAACAGAAACCATCATTTGATTTATTTCTATTTTCTGAGCTATGATTATTAACTCATAATCTAAACATGAGGACAGAGTCAGCGCCCTCTCCAGTGAGTGTCTGTGTAAGCAGAAGCCAGTGTGCTGTGGGATGCACCATGTCATACTGTCCATGATGATACCTGAATGGGGTCCCAGTTCATGTGCAGACCTTCCCCAAAGACACTGACAGACTTGGCTTGCTTGACAGGCCTTCCTTGAGGAGCAGACAAAGTCTTCTGTTTCTTAGCAACTGGCTCTCCAAAAGTGAAGTCTTCCTCGGGCTCCTCCTTTTTTACCATCTGATTGGTGCTGAGGCCGAAGCCACTCCCACTGGGTTCGCAACTACTGGGTTCAGTGGTCATGGGGAAAGAGATTCTCTAAGAAAAAGCAGAGAACATTTATTACAAATTAACATTATCAACTAAATAACAATCAGCAAAACCAAAATCTAAAATTCACATTTCAGTGTCACAGTAACAGTATCAGCAACAAGTTCAATCACATCTTTTACTTAGCAACATCGGTGTAAGAGAAACAAGCTTGTCTAACATCATAATCACCTCAGAATAGTGTGATCAATAATGATGTGCTCCTGAATGATAACATGACCGACATGTTTAGTGAGTAATTCAGTCTGCAGGCTACATTTCTAAATATCTAAACATTGTGCATCAGCACAATACTTTAAAGTGTCCATAACTCACTTCCTCCTTGACCCTCATAGGCCCCTGTAGACCTTCTCTGTTATTAAGTTGTCCAGCCGTATCCTCCATCATCAGTGGAGGCTGTTCTGGTTCTAATCTGGTTCCAGAATCTTCTGTCAGTTCCACATTCTTGGTTTTAGGAGCCCTGGGTGCTCTTGGCTTCCTCTCTGCTTTAGGCTTGGGCTCCCTCTTTGGTTTTGGTTCTTTAGGAACTTTAGGTTTGGGTTCCTTCTTTGGTTTGGGCTCCTTAAGCTTGGGTTCTTTCTTTGCTTTGGGCTCCCTGGGTGTAGCTGGTTTCCGGACAACAGATTTGGCCTTTGGCTCTGGGAGCCAAGAATCATCTGCATTTTCATCACTGCTTGCTTCAGTATTTCTAGTCTGAAACAGAAAGAACTAATTTAAACCTGTACAGTAATATTGTGTTAAACGTACTCCAAGAACTCAATAGACACACACGTACCATGGAATTCAGAGGCTTAAAACTCAAAACTCAAATAAGTAAACAAAATATTCTGAATCAGCACTGAAAAAATATGAATAATAGGCTGTTTACAGACAAATTTGCCCCAGAACATTTTCTAGATCTTAGATTAGGTCCTGTTCTAGTAGGCTCTTGTGTTGACTGGAAGTTGGACCGATATCAAGATCAGCAATGGCAACAACAAGATCCTATTCTTAAAGAGCATCTTTGATTGAAATCTCCCTCTCTCTCTCTCTCTGTGTGTGTGTGTGTGTCAGTGAGAGAGAGAGAGAGAGAGAGAGAGAGAGAGAGAGAGAGAGAGAGAGAATAAACAACTCACGGATTTTCGTCATCATCTGTAGTCACTTCCTTATACACTCTGGCCGTTTTTGCTCTTCGTAACATCTGCATGACATAGTGATCAGTATGAGCATAAACGGTATCTGGCATTATAGGTAAATAATAGAAATGTGCCTTTCCTGACCTAGTATACAGTCTGTGGTGAACCTGGGTATGTTAACGTTACCGGTAAACGTGTCTCCGACTAAGATACACCCCTTCATGGTCCAAGCATTAACAAAACACATTTGGCAAGGTGGCAAAACAGCACCTGGACATTCTAAATACTAAAAAGACCGGCAAGAGTGAGCATGATTGTTGACGATAACGTTAACTGATGCACTGAAAATGTCAGCTAATGCTATGGTGGGAAGTCTGAGCATTATGCTTCATGCGGGAAAACACATAATTTACAGATATCGCTGTATCTCTGCAGTGTTCTCGGGTCAGGACAAACTCTAGCGAATAGTCCCTGCGCAGTCACAGTTGCATTGCGTTTGAATTTAGCGCCTTGTTCACCGTGTGAGGTTGCTGCTAGCAAGCTAACGTTACCTGGATATCTCTGACTGATTAAACAATTCAAAGTTAGCTATCTGTTAATGTCAACAAGAAGAAAATGTAGTGCTGAGACTTACGATTTTCTTCGTTAGTTATGTAGTTGTGAATTGTTACTTAATGTAACACAGCATCACTCTAAATTTGCCACAACACAAATCCCGCGGACCACACACCATCCAGATGCTTGCAAGTGTATCGTCAAAAATCCAATATGGCCGCCATTATTTATTTGTCATAATAAAAGTCCTACCATTTTCACAATATGCCTGTTAATTTAGTAAAAGCTTTTTATGGGATAAAACTTGGGATCGCTGTATTTCTATCCCTATTCTGCCTTTTTTAGCATCACAATACCTCTACCGCTGATTTCTTAAAGCTTATACTTATATTCACTTCTGAGCATTCTAGGGCAATTTTGTGGACTGTCTGAGTGATGCTATCAATTCTAGGTTTAGACTTTGTTTAGAAAACTCATTGTTAGTCTTTTCTATTTGTAGTTGTATTTGTAGTATATTGTTTATCTTTTGTATTGCAGTATATTTTCTCCTGTAATAAATGTGTGTGTGTGTGTGTGTGTGTGTGCAGTGTTGGGGGTAACAAGCTATATGTGATGAAATGACATAATTTAATTACAAGATAAAAGTAACAGTAATCAGTTTCATTACTTTGAAAAATGTGTAACTAAATTACAGTGACTTTCAGGAAATATTCAGGATTACAATTTCAGTTACATCTGAACATCTGCAGAAACATTGGCTATATGTTTAATTATATTAGTTTTGTTTTGCCTTTTTTTGTGCACAGCACCCTCCATTCACAGCTTAAAGTCTGATACTGTTCTTATATGTCTAATTGGTTCTCCTATCATGTTTGAACTGACAATACCACCTACTTGCTCAGGATCAGGGGCCGCCGGGGGGAAAGATAGGCACTGACAGGGGGCCCAAGAGAACATTTTAATATTATAGTCAGTGTTTGGGGGGCTCAAAAGTATTTTCGGTCATAGGGCCCAAAATTTATAGCAGTGCCCCTGTGCTGGATCTACAGCCTACAAGTGGTCTGAGCAGCAGTTGCGAGGAAGCCTGCAATGCCAGATAGAAACTGCAATATAGGCCTAGCCCAGCTATAAATTAGCAGTTTTGAGTAGGCGCACATATGCACAGTCAATCCCACACAAATAGATGACTGTGTATTCAGTGATGTTCACCAAATGTTGCATGTCAAATATTTGGTTTAGCAGCCATAGCCATTCAAATCCATTTAGCAGGCATAGCCATTCAAAAATCAGCATGATCTCACATTAAAGCAGTGTTGAGGTGCTAAATTACAACACCGCTGTGGCTATGTTGAGGGAATTTAGGATTTGGACAGCAGTTAGTGTTGAATAATGCTGTAAGGTTAACTCAGCCAGGTTTCTCAAACCCAAAATGTATGACAGTTGAGAAAATTTATTGAAAATGTAGAAAAGTAATCAAAAAGTAATCAAATGTTATTAGTTATTAGTAATACAAGTAATTAAAATAGTTACACTACTATTACATTTTAGATAGGGCAACTTGTAATTGTAACACATTACATTTCCAAGGTAACTTTCCCAACACTGTGTGTGTATGTGTGTGCGCGCACACTGATGGGTTGTTGTTATAACAAGAGGTTTAAAATTTTGCCCAGTAACTATCTATCTATCTATCTATCTATCTATCTATCTATCTATCTATCTATCTATCATTTGGCTTTGCACTTTCAGTAAGTGTCATGCCTGACCTTTACGTGGAGGTTTTAAAGGCACACCAGGCAACGTTTTTAGGTGAATTTATCAGCATCGTAGTCACTTCAGTGTTTAAATGACTCATTACGGGATGAATGAAGGCTCTCAGCCATCTCTAGTGTAGGTTCTGCAGTTACAACACCGGGTCGAGGGAAATGAAACTGAAAGTGAATGAAATCAGAATCGCATTTATTACCGACTTGTCAGTCAAGGTATCGCATAAGAATGATCATCTCTGGTTCCCCTTCTTTGGTTTGCAAGTAAATTCACATGTGAGAATGTACAATGTTGCTGCTATTTTCTATCTATCTATCTATCTATCTATCTATCTATCTATCTATCTATCCATCCATACAACATGTTATTTATTATAGGCTATGTATATCCAGTGTTCTTTTTTGTATAACTGGGGAAAGAAATAGGGGACTGAAACATAATGTTTGCAAAGAAAATACTTACCTCCCCGAGAGCTGGACTAGAGTGGAGTTGTTTTTTCCATTCTGGCTAGAAGACAATGTCAAGTAGTCCAACATTAAGCATGGGGTGTTCTCTCACAAAAATAACAATTTTTAATGTTATTTATTTTAACATTCAGGGTTTATGTAAGACAAGGTTAAATCTAAATTCAGCCAAAATAGTGTGGTTATGTGTGTGTTGCAAAATTAAAAAAAAAAAAAAAGAATTGAAATGTGCATTGAAGAAATGCACAACCCAAATGGTTGGTTCAACAGATTGAAGTGGAAGGAACAACTTCATATATCGTTCTACATAATATGCCCTTACATTTCTTTGAATAATAAAGACAAATTCTCTGTCCTTAAAACGAGGTCACTGAAACACGGTTGGACTTTTGGAATGGTGAAGAATGTAGGGCATGTGTGAGAGTCTGACTGTGTGCGTGGCTGTTCCAATTACCAGCAGGGGAAAAACCAGCATGGAGGCGACCATGAGGGGAAAACAGAGCAGGTGCAACAGCAGAGATGGCTGATGCTGTGAGCACACAGGCAAAGAAGAAATCCGTTGTGAATTCATAGCTCTGTTGTTCGAGGTCAATGAGTGCTGTCTATAAAAAATAGAACCAGAAAATTTTAGACAACATGGTGAGATAACAAACTGGCAGCTAACATTAACTGAATGGGGTATAGAAAAATGAAATTGAAAATATTTACTGTGCCCCATTTAGTTAGTGTTAGTTACTAATTCACTTTTCAGTCTGTGTTGTATCAATTTTTCTTGTTTCCACTGACAGCACTTGGTGACCTTCAACAACAGGGCTTGGTTCACATTGGACTTCTCCTTTAATACAGCAGATTAAAGGTACAGTCTAGGATGCTAACAAAAAATGTTTTTGCTGTCAAAGTGTCACTCACAGCCACATCCACCTTTCTGTTCTATGCACAAGGGAAAAAAGATGTAGTCATATCGATGCTTTGCAGAAGGTCTGCATCCTGGTGCAGATTATAATGCTAAATCATAAGGCAACCTCAAGCTGTAGGATCTGGCCACGAACGATAGACCGGGCTCAATCCTAGAGGCAGAATCGGCGGATGTCTTTCAAATGTCTCTCACAATAGGTTAGCACTACGACCAATCAGAACAATGTCAGCAAAACAGCAAATATGTCATTCTTTAAAATGAATAACTTACCTTTTTCTTTATAACTTTCCTAAGTCTAACTCTTCCAAAGCTGATTCAAACGACCATTGTTCCTTGGGCAGAGCCATTTCAGTTGTTTTGCACCGTCACAGCCCTGACGTCATCATGCTAAGCCCGCCCAACGGCTCTCTACAAAGATTGAGATTGGTCCTACCAAGCTTTGGTAGAAAACCTACTGAGGTTTTCTGGCTACATGTACCAGCAAAGAAAAAACTATTTTCTACCGCTAGGGCACATCTAGATTTCTAGGCTAATACATTTCACCTCTTATCCCAAATGTGTGAAAATTGCTCAAGGTGTGAGCAGCAGTTAAAGTTTCTTGGTGGGTAGGGATTTCAATGCTGTACTGCATGTAACAGATAGATGATGATGTTGTCCAACTTTGTTCAACTTAATACGTCACCCGTCACACCATTCACACCATTTCCTGCAGTCAGGTGTTATCATAGCAATGTATGTGCGTATTCAGACCAACTCATGCTGGCACCAAGGGCCTTTGTCCGAAAAGTTAGTTTTGTTGACCCAAAGTTTGTTTCGATCAGGGCCACTAATCTCTGATTTTTCACAGAAAATGTACAGAATATCATGAATAGCTCCATAGTTCTATCCATGTAACCTACTGTACCTACTGTATTGGATTTAAGTATTTTCTATCTGGCTGTTGCAAAGTCAGATATTTGAAAAAAACAATTCTGGATTATTATGAATCAGTGCTAGATCCTCCTTTATCTTGACACCTACAAATGAGTTAAAGGTTAAAAGAATACCCTTACAAATAGTAAAGCAAAATATATTCAAGGGATGGACACTGCCTAAAAAAACATAAAGAATCTATAGACTGCCCCTTAACTAAAATAATCAATAAGTTTATTGTAGAAAAGGTACTTTTCTAATACTATACTAAATACTAAACAGTACTCGCTGATAGTTTTAAAAAAGCCAAAGCTTTCGTGCTGCCTTTGCCACTCTTGTTCACTGAGAGGAGAGCTTGTCATATGACCACAGGTCGTTCAGTCTATTGTCTAGTGTGTTTTCCATAGTGTGCTTACACATGCCGTAGTAACCCTAGTGTTCAAAGCAGGTAATGCACAAGAGATCTGCAACTATCGATTAGTATTCTCCTAGCCCTCTCAAAAGTATTTGAAAAGTTTGTAGCAGTAACAATTAGCTGTTTATCTTGTTTGTAAAAAGATCTTACATCCTTTTCAAAAAACATCAACCAAAACAGCTTGCTGCTACTTCACTGAAGAGAAACATATATCTTCTTTGATCTACATAAGTCTTTTGACATGGTTAATCATGAGAAGCTAATACATAAACCAGCTAACTATGATCTACCTCTTTGTTGGAATCATTCCTTTACAGATTGAATCCTGTGTAACTTTGTAGTGGATTAGTATGCCTGGACTGCTCTATTGACGTCCGATGAGCTGCACATTTGCTTGCATATTTTACTCCTACACCTGAATGATCCATTACCTGCCCAGGGACTACAGGTACAACGTAGCATGACTTTGCTAAAACCTGGTGCAATGCAACCTTGCTTGTTTTACACAAGGCTAATGTCTTTATTGTACCCCGTCCCTGTTAAAAATGAGTAAACATAACTAACTAAACTTTGCCCAGCGTTCTTGGTCTTTGTTGTCCGATGAAATGAACAAGCAAAAATGAGCATTTAGTTCCCAGAGATCAAATGAGATTTCAATGTGGTTAAAAAATATAGTGAAATTCTTTTCAACCAATCTTGTCCCATTCAAAGTAGTAAAACTCCCATGTCTCATAAATAAAATAAACTAATTTTGATCATTCATATGCTGTTGGCATGTGTGAGGGACCGCCGCGGTCACCCCGAGTGCGGGTGTGGCAAACTGGAGGATGTTATGTAGAGGAGAGGCAAAACGGCAAGCAGGTGTCCAAAAATATTTGCGGATTTATTTTAAAAATGTATTGCAGCTTCCCAAAAAAAAATGCAGCAAGAAAAGAGTGCAAACAAAATACGAAAAAAAAGTATATACACGAAAATAGCACTGGTAGCATTCACCAGAATACAGCTAGCACAAGTGCAAGAAAGAAAAAGGCTACAATTAGCATAGCAACATAGCATACTCAGCCATAGCAGTTCAGCAGCACAGCAAGCATATGCACCTACCCTCACTCGCCCCCCCAGGCAGAATGAGGGCCATGTTAAATAGGAAACCCTCTTCCCTAAATTGGACCAATGATTACTCATTGGCCCATACCACCACCAGAGGGTTCACAAAACAACCTGGGTTTCCCAAATGATATTTTACAATAACAACAAAACAACATAAATCAAAGGAAACAATACTACATTTACCCATCACCAATACAATATCCCAAAAACACCAATCGAATTTAAATAAACATTTATACATAAAAATAACCCAAACCAAACACCCCTGTGCAAAGTGCACCCGACCTCTGCTCCGTGGACTGATGAAAAACTCTGCTCCCCCAGCGGGCGCGCTTCCGCAGGGAAACAGTGGTGTTGGACGAAGGTAAGTATGTGTTGATGTGTTCGAGTTACAACGGGGATTTTAAACAGAGGGTAGCGTGTGAAAATGGGACATTGATAGTGGGTACCTCACTATATGTCAGAGATGTTTGAATTAGCAATGTAAAACGGCAGGGAGAAATGTGTAGTGAATGTTTGAAATGAAACTGCAACGCGGAGCACCGCGCTACCAACACCACTGGTGCTTAATGGCGTCGGACCGCCCCCAAACTTCCCTGAAACTCTTACCCTGTTGCACAAGCATTTCCCAACCCCCGGTACTTTGCTCCCGTGAATAAAAACACATACATTTTCAGTCCATGAGCGTGTCGGTGTGTGTGTGCATGTGTGTGTGAACGAGGCGCTCTCCCTCTCGCTCCACTCGCGCAGGCGAACCATGGCGTCTGCCACGAGCAAACAAACGCTAGTGTTTGTAGCGTCGGTGAGAAGGGGGGAATCACCTTCTCACATTTCCGTCCCCCTCTGGAGTCACGCCAACAGGGTGGCGGGACAAAAAGTCTGCCACAGGGTTCTGTTTCCCTGCCCTGTACTGAACAGTGAAACGATAGGGCTGCAACGCTAGAAACCAACGGGTGATGCGGGCATTTGAGTCCTTCATCCGCCCTAACCACTGCAAGGCGCGGTGGTCTGTCTCCAGCGTGAAGTCTCTGCCCAAGAGGTAATACTTCAGAGTGTCAAGTGCCCACTTGACCGCTAGGCACTCCAGCTCTGTGACGGCATACCTAGTTTCGCGGGGGAACAGCTTACGGCTGATGTAAGCCACAGGCTTCTTTTGGTCCCCCTCTCCTTGGAGGAGCACTGCACCAAGACCCACTCCAGACGCGTCCGTCTGAAGGGTGAAGTGCTTGGTGAAGTCTGGGCTCTCGAGCACTGGGTCATGGCAGAGCGCCGCCTTCAGGTCCAAGAAGGCCTGCTCCTGCTCTGGCCCCCACGGGATCTTAGTAGTTCCAGACTTTCGGGTCAAGTCCGACAAGGGTGCTGCTCCCGGGCAAAGTCTGGTACAAACCGGCGATACCAGCCAACCAGACCCAAGAACGACCGGACGTCCTTCTTTGTTTGCGGTCTTGGGCAGTCCAGTATGGCCTGGACTTTGTCGGTCTGCGGCCTGATCACTCCCCGGCCCAGGACATGGCCAAGGTACTGCACCTCCTCCTTAGCCAAGGCACACTTCAGTGGGTGGATGGTTAACCCCGCTGCCTGAATGCGCCTCAGCACATCACCTAGGTGTTGCAGATGGTCCTCCCAGGTGGCGCTATATACGACAACGTCGTCCAGGTAAGCAGCAGCATACGAATCCGTGCCAGCCAACACACAGTCCATAAGCCGCTGAAAAGTGGCTGGCGCCCCCTGCAGGCCAAAGGGCATAACAATGAACTGGAAAAGTCCTTGAGGGGTGCGAAAGGCAGTGTAGGGTCTGGCTTCTTTTACCAAAGGCACTTCCCAGTACCCTTTGCACAAGTCCAGGGTGCTGATATACGACGCTTTGCCCAGGCGCTCTATTAAGTCCTCCAGCCGAGGCATAGGGTACGCATCAAAATGGGACTGTGCATTCACATGCCGGAAGTCAATGCAGAACCGCATCGTCCCATCCTTCTTTGGCACCAGCACCACTGGAGTACTCCACTTGCTCGCCACCCTCTCAATGACCCCTAAGGACAGCATCTCCTCCACCTCAGCCCTGAGGTGTGGCAGAAGACGCTCTGGGACGCGGTACATCCTTTGCCGCACCGGGGTAGTGTCTTTGAGGGGAATAGGGTGTTCCACCATTGTTGTAAAGCCTGGCCTCTCTTGAAAAAGGCCAGGAGGGATGATGCTCGCCAGCTCCCCCTGCTGGCAGGAGGACAGATGGGACAGGTCCACGGTGGCAGACTGCTGGCTGGTGGGGAAGAACTGCTCCGGAGTCTCCTCCTCCTCCGAAACAGCAGCTTCTGCTCTGAGGTGGGCAGAAGCAGCAGGACCTTCTGTCCTGGCTGGAGATGTCGTTGCCGGGCAGCCTTGTCATACCAGGTCTTCTGCTGTGTCTGGGCCTGCTCCATGTTGGTTCGCACCAACTCTGCCATCTCCTCCATCTTGTCCCTCATTTTGAGGACATGTGCCAGGATACTGCGGGTCTTTGGTGTTGCAGGCCCCTCCCAGGTCTCTCTGAGCACATCCAGAGGGCCCCTCACCTGTCTGCCGTAGAGCAGTTCAAATGGTGAGAAGCCGGTGGAGGCCTGGGGGACCTCCCGGTACGCGAACAGTAAGTAGGGCAGCCAACGGTCCCAGTCCTTCCCGTTGACTGCCACAAACTTCCTGAGCATGCCCTTGAGCGTCTGGTTATAACGCTCAACGAGGCCGTCGGTCTGAGGATGGTATGGGGTGGTTCGGATGCCTTTGATGCCAAGCAGACTATAGACCTGCTTCATTGTCCTTGACAGGAATGCAGTGCCCTGGTCTGTGAGGACCTCTTGGGGGATGCCTACCCTAGAGAATAGCTGTAATAGGGCCTGGGCTATAGGTCGGGCAGAGATCTTGCGCAGGGGAAAGGCTTCCGGGTAGCGAGTGGCGTAGTCACATATTACCAGGATGTACCTATGGCCTGTCTGGGACCTCTCTAGGGGCCTACCAGGTCCATGGCTATGCGGGAGAAAGGGGTCTCTATCACGGGCAGTGGCTGCAGGGGATAAGGGCTGGTCTTCCTAATACTGGTTAGCTGACACTTAGGACAGGTCTTACAAAACTGCTGGACATCTTTGTAAAGGCCTGGCCAATAAAATCTGGCAGCTATCCTCTCATGTGTCTTTGTGTTACTTAGATGTCCTGACCATGGGATGTCATGCCCCATTATCAACACCTTCTTCCTGAGCTGTGATGGAACAACCAGCTGCTCTGCCCTGCCCTCCGCTGGCTGATGGTACAGGAGGCCCTCTCTCACCACATAGCATCCGCCTGACAGGCTTGGCTGCTGTATAACCTGGTCAAACGCTCCCTTCAGGCTGTCATCCTCCCTCTGTAGCTGGCTAAAGTTCTCTGGGACCTCACCCCAATCCTCATCCGACTGGCAAACAGGCAAGTCCTTTTCAACAGAGCCAATGAGTCTAGCCTGCCTACGCTGTCTACGGGTCTTCTTTGTCTTTACCCGGGCTGGGAAAGGGATATCAGCATTGGCAAAGGCTAATTCTTTCCAGTCATGGAGCTCTGGGGTCTCACCGGTCTCTTCAGTGGCCTGTGCTCGACTCTGGGCTCTTGTCATAACCATATTCACTGGCTTCACAGTCTGCAATAGCTCAGGGAGCACCACTATATCCTGACCAAGCACCACAGGGTGGCTGAGCCTCTCTACCACACCTACTGTGACCTGATACATTTGGCCTTCGATTTCAAGGTAAACACCAGCTACAGGGTATTCATGTTCATCACCATTCACACATAATACTTTGAGCTTTCTTCCTGGTAGGATGTCCCTTCTCTCCACTAGGTGGGGCTGAATCAGGGTCTGTGTGCTTCCAGAGTCTAACAAAGCAGTAACACTTTCACTGTTCACAGTTACGGGCATGGTCTGCAGTCTACCCAGGAAACCTACACTGCCCTCTCCTGGTCTGGGGATGCAGCTATGGGTGGAGTACTTAGGTCTCCTATGGGGACACTCAGGCTTAATATGCCCTTCCTGCTTGCAGTAAAAGCATACTATGGGGCCTTCAGGTCTTCGCTCAGGATTACTCCTCGGCTTGGCAGGCGGAAAAGTTCGAACAGGCATCCTACGGGGCTCTGCAGTTCTTGAACCACCACCATGACCTAACCCCTCAGACCTACCTCGTGCTGCGGGCCGTGGGGGTAACTCCAGGCGGAAGTTCTTTTGGCCCCGTCGAGCTGCCATGAAGTTCTCTACCAGCTCCGCCGCCCTCTGGCCATCTGGGGGATTGTGTTCCTTCACCCAGACTTGGATGTCTGGTGCCAGAGTGCGGAGGTACTGTTCCAAGATGAGGATCTCAGCGACCTCTTCGACCGTCTTATTTGACGGCCTAATCCACTTTTGGAACAGGTCTTTGAGGCGGGTGTAAAGCTCACGGGGGGTCTCTCCTGGCCGGATGTCAGGTTCGCGGAATCTCCTCCGGTAAATATCCTGGTTGATTTCGTATTTGGCCAGGATAGCCTCCTTCACCAGGTCGTATTCCATGGCACGGTCCATGTCCATCGCCACATAGGCGCTGCGGGCTTTACCGGTGAGGTAGGGCACCAGGAACACGGCCCAATCCTCCCTCGGCCAGCGGTACGCCGTTGCTAGGCGCTCGAAGGTGGTGAGATATTGCTCGATGTCATCTCCCTCTTCAAGCCTGGGGATGGCGGCCCTGGACCATGTCACGGGTGCAGCAGGTGCCGGAACCACAGGTGCGGGTGCTGCTGGTGCTGGAGTGGCTGGAACTGGAACCACAGGTGCGGGCGGTGCTGGTGCTGGAGCGGCTGGAAGTGGAACCACAGGTGCGGGCGCTGCCGGTGCTGGAGCGGCTGGGGCTGGATCTGGAGCTGCAGGTGCTGGAACTCGTGCTTGGGCTCCCCCTAGAGGTGGAGTAAGCCCGCCTGGTGGTGGACCCTGGGGTGGTGCAGGTGATGGTCTCCGCTCAGCCTCCACATCCTCCCTTAGCTGGTTCAGCTGTAGCTGGACACTCCTCCAGCGCTGTTCCTGCTTGTAGGCCTCTTTCTCATGCACCATTAGAGTCCTTTCAAGGAGCTGACGTAAGGTGGCTAGGTCAGACCCCTCTGACTGGACACCTCCAACGGCTTCAGCCCCAGTATCACCACCTAGGAACTCCTCCTCCATCTCCTCCATGTCACCCAGGTCTTCCCGGGACAGCCTCTGGCCCTCCATTCTTAGCCAGGTCCGGCCCTGGTTCACGCTGCGACCTTGATTGGCACCTCGTCTTCCCCCTCTCTTCTCCAGTTTCTCAAAAAGGCGTCACGTGTCCCACTTCTGACACCATCTGTGGGGGACCGCCGCGGTCACCCCGAGTGCGGGTGTGGCAAACTGGAGGATGTTATGTAGAGGAGAGGCAAAACGGCAAGCAGGTGTCCAAAAATATTTGCGGATTTATTTTAAAAATGTATTGCAGCTTCCCAAAAAAAAATGCAGCAAGAAAAGAGTGCAAACAAAATACGAAAAAAAAGTATATACACGAAAATAGCACTGGTAGCATTCACCAGAATACAGCTAGCACAAGTGCAAGAAAGAAAAAGGCTACAATTAGCATAGCAACATAGCATACTCAGCCATAGCAGTTCAGCAGCACAGCAAGCATATGCACCTACCCTCACTCGCCCCCCCAGGCAGAATGAGGGCCATGTTAAATAGGAAACCCTCTTCCCTGAAATTGGACCAATGATTACTCATTGGCCCATACCACCACCAGAGGGTTCACAAAACAACCTGGGTTTCCCAAATGATATTTTACAATAACAACAAAACAACATAAATCAAAGGAAACAATACTACATTTACCCATCACCAATACAATATCCCAAAAACACCAATCGAATTTAAATAAACATTTATACATAAAAATAACCCAAACCAAACACCCCTATGCAAAGTGCACCCGACCTCTGCTCCGTGGACTGATGAAAAACTCTGCTCCCCCAGCGGGTGCGCCTCCGCAGGGAAACAGTGGTGTTGGACGAAGGTAAGTATGTGTTGATGTGTTCGAGTTACAACGGGGATTTTAAACAGAGGGTAGCGTGTGAAAATGGGACATTGATAGTGGGTACCTCACTATATGTCAGAGATGTTTGAATTAGCAATGTAAAACGGCAGGGAGAAATGTGTAGTGAATGTTTGAAATGAAACTGCAACGCGGAGCACCGCGCTACCAACACCACTGGTGCTTAATGGCGTCGGACCGCCCCCAAACTTCCCTGGAACTCTTACCCTGTTGCACAAGCATTTCCAAGGAATCACCTTCTCACAGCATGTTAGAGGTGGACCAGCGCATTGAAGGAAAAAAAAAATATGTTAATAAAACTTTAAAGAAATCACCTTTGCTCTTACTTCAGTACTAAAGTTAAATACATCGTTTTTTCACAATTGAAAGCTTCAGTAGAAGAGGTTGTAATGTTTTACAAAAGTTTAAAAATCTATGCAAATTCATTTCATTTTCAACCTTTGGAATGTTCAGTCATGGGTTGTCAGCCCAAATTAACTGAGAACGTTAGACAAGGTGAGACAGAAAAAAAGTGGAAGTGTGTGTGTGTGTGTGTGTGTGAGAGAGAGAGAAAGACAGAGAGAGAAAGAGAGAGGTGGAGGGAGGTGTGCCTTGCACAAAGCATGTCAAAACAGAAAGAGGTGGAGAGAGACAGCACCACTGTGTCCCATAATGAGAGGGTAGAAGTTTAGGAGAAGAAATACTCTCAGAGGCAGTGTTGCAACACATTTCTAAATAGACAGTGTCCAGTGCTTTGCTTTTGAATTTTATCACCATGAAGTTTGAAGACCTTCTTTCAGATGTTGATGGCTTTGGGAGATTCCAAAAGATGATTGTTTGTCTCAGTTTCTTGGGGCGTGTCACCTTACCTTGTCACTTCTTGGTGAACAACTTCATTGCTGGCATCCCATCCCACCACTGTGACATCAGTGCTCTGGATGCTGATGGTATCTTTGGGAATCTGTCACTGGAGGAGAGACGGATTGTCAGCATCCCATCAAAGGCGGATGGAACCCTGTCTTCCTGTCTCATGTTCCGAGAGCCACAGTTTCACCTGCTCCACAACTCCTCAAGCGCTGCTGAGTTTCCCACCGGGCCGTGTCCTAATGGATGGGTATACGACAACAGCACCTTCACTAGCACCCTGGCTTCTGAGGTAAAACAAACTCCTCTCTATTCAGTGCCACACTGACATATTGGTGTATGTGGAAACACATAGAAAAATAATTCAAAAATAACAAAGAATACAAAAAACACAAAAACATAACAAAATACTTATTGCAGATGTAAAGCAACAAAATAAGACTCTCTGGACTTACTATGATAGCCTAAAGAAACTTTTTCATAGCTTGCAGAAGCTATTCCAAATATCTGCCAATAGGGGGCACTCAATTACTAAGACCAAAGCTGTAGAGCTTGTTTTGGAGTGACACATAAACAAACATCTTTAGTCCACATGTGCTTTTAATTCTCCTTCAGTGCACTGTCAGTTGTTTTCTCTCTGCCTTGCGTGGGTTGTGGAAAAAGAAAGTCTGTTGTCTCATGTGTTTCTACTCCAGAACCATTTAAGCCATATTCATTGTGATTCAAAACATATACATAACAAAACACAAAACAATACAATTTTTTCCTTTTTTATTTAGAAAAAAACATGTTTTTTTTTTCTCCTTTAAGTGGGATCTGGTGTGCGAGAAGAAAGGCTTGAATAAAGCCACTGCCACCATCTTCTTTGTAGGGGTCATGTTTGGAGCCATGACCTTTGGCGGCCTGAGTGACAGGTACGACTCACACTTCAAACACACTTCACTGTTTATGACAAGATCGTATGATTTTAAGGTCAAAAAATCTTCACCGTTAAGCACTTTATCAGTAACAAATTTGTATAAACACACTTTGTTGATGCTCTGTGAACGGTTAAGATTAGATTGGGAGCTGAGTGGTAAATGTGACGTGGAGTCAGTTACAAATATGAAATTAATGCAAAAAACTTTGTCCACCTCACCTCTCTCATATGCACAGATATGGCCGCAAGATATATACATATATATAATGGATATATATAATAGATAATTTCCCTCCTGGGATCAAAAGAGTACAGATTATTATTATAGTTAAAACTGCAGGACTCATTGCTGTACTCTTACATTCACAGATATGGCCGCAGGATAATGCTTCTGGTGTCATATGTGTCAGGGATGGGCTTTGCTTTGCTCAGTGTCTTCTCCACCTCCTATGCTATGTTTGCTGCTCTCAGGTTCATGAGTGGCTTCTGCATCACAGGCATCGTCATTGTTACCTCTGTGCTCAGTGAGAATACACCTCTCTCTTTTTTCTCTTCTCTCTCTCTCTGTCTTTTTTCTCTTCTCTCTCTCTCTCTCTCTCTCTGTGCCTGTGCAATTAAATCGTCAAATATAGCCCATTCTCACACTAGTTTCTAAGCATGTTACACAAGGGTACCGTAATTTCGCAACTATTAACTGACATCAGTACATTGATTTTAAAAAATGTAATTATCCATCAGGTTAATACATGGGTGAGGACTATACATGGGAATGTATTTCTTGTCATCTGTCTTTGTTATGAAATCAGGATTTGCTTCTGGATCAATAGGTAATGTTTAGTAAACTGAGGTTAATATATGGATGAGATTAATACACGGGTGAGGTCAATACGTGGTTTCGTTTTTTTTAGTTTGCATAAAACACTGACCTAAGGTTTATATATGGTGCGGCTTACATTCGGGAAACTTCTGTTTTGGTTCTGGTGTCAAAAGAAGAGACATATAGATTAGAAGAGAAGTGTATTGTGTGTGTGTGTGTGTGTGCATTTACATTCTCTTCTTTGTACAGCGGTGGAATGGGTTGACATTGAGAGCAGAAAGTTCGTGGCAGTGATTGACAGTTTGTCATGGACATTTGGGTTCATGACACTGTCAACACTTGCATTCTTAATCAGAGACTGGAGGTGGCTGATAGTGGCAATCACATCGCCAGTGGCCATAGCCATAATATCATGGAGGTAAGTCAGTGTTTTAGTCAAAATGGAACATTTTTATCACCATGGAGACTGAATATTTCTCACTTATATCTCTATTTATCTATCTCTATATATCTAATTATGAACACAATTTGTTTTCTTGGTGAATTGTAAACACTAGAGAATTTTGGAACTAAATAAATTAATCAGCTGACATCTCAAAACAGATGGGTTCCAGAATCAGCTCGCTGGCTGATAGCAAATGGGAGACTAGATGAAGCTCACTACTACTTAAGGAAGTGTGTTAAGATGAACCGTCGGCAGGCGATGACCTCCATCAAACTAGAGGTGAGACTCCGAAGGTCATTTGACCAGTGTTGACATGTCATTAGCATAACAGAGCACAGATGGTAAGATCATATCACACTCTTGAAGTCTAAAAGGTTCTCTATACTGTGTGTGTGTGTGTGTGTGTGTGTGTTCCCTCAGAACCTGTCTGTATATGTTTATTTATTTATTCTGTTTCTCCGTCTGTTTAGAATCTGTCTAAAATAGTTGTGGCCAGTCCAGGGGGCAGAAAATACTCCTATCTCGATCTGCTGAGAACTCCCAAGATGAGAAAATTGGCACTGCTTACAGGTCTCACCTGGTATGAGGATGTTTAACCCCATTTCCATAACATCCCACTGACTTTCAATACATTTTTTGAGGGCTAATTGAGATATTCAAGTTTGATCTCTAAATTCTGCGGATGTTTGTTCCATGGATGCATTTGTACATCAGCTGTACTAGATAACCAACAATAAATAGCTGAGACCCAAAGCAATCTTCACACCATGAGATTTGACAGATGGGTTTAAGGATCACTGATATAGCAGATAGCACAGGGCTGATGAAGGCCATGGGGCCATGTTTAAATAAAAACATTTCTTTAAAAAATATGTGAAGCTACTGTGTACCTGGATCTGAATTTTTCCCATTTTCTGTTTCAACTATGTCCCCTTCCAAGAGCATTAGCAGTTTTAATGGACACTAGCAACACTCCACCAAACTTTTCTTTTCTGATCATTTTACCTTTACATTGACATTTACATTTACATCGATTGTTTGTCTGCTGTCCTGCAGGTATGGAGTCGCCTCCACATTTTATGGCATCAGTTTTAACATAGCTGGGTTTGGGGTAAATATTTACCTCACACAGTTTATATATGCTGCTGTTGAGATCCCAGCTAAAGTGGCTATTTTCTACCTTCTGGACAAGTTTGGTCGTCGAAAGACAGAATGTGTTGCTCTCTTCCTGGCCGGATTATGTCTTGCCATCACTACAGTCATCCCCAGAGGTAAAGGATTGGGCACTGAGGGTTACAGTCTACTTGTTGCCTCAGAAGTACAGGCTATATGAGGGAGGAGGGTAATGCTACCCTGAATTCCATGATATAGTCAGTTAAAAGCAGTTCCTGGTAGGAATCATTAATTCAATCCAATTTTACACACACTTAATTGGCATGAAAGTTGTAAACAAAATAGAGTTGCCAAAGTATACAGCATATCAGTTATCAACAGATGAAAGGGCTCAGGTAACAGACAAAGATACTAACGGATGTAAATGCAATAAGGTATGGTTCTCCTCTTCAGACCAGCGGATAGCGAGAACAGCAGTATCGGTGCTTGGCAAGGGGTTTTCAGCGACTGCTTTTGGCACACTGATTCTGTACAGCTCAGAGCTCTACCCAACTGTGATCAGGTAAAGACTAACCGTAGCCCTTGGATCTTACAAGGATGCATTTGTACTTTTACATCAGCTGTACTAGATAACCAACAATAAATAGCTGAGACCCACAGCAATCTTCACACCATGAGATTTGACAGATGGGTTTAAGGATCACTGATATAGCAGACAGCACAGGGCTGATGAAGGCCATGGGGCCATGTTTAAATAAAAACATTTCTTGAAAAAAAAAAAAATGAAACTACTGTTTACTGTGTACTGTGAACCTTTATTGCTGATGAATTTTATAAATTGAGAAGGAATTTGTGGTAGCAAGAGGCAACTGTGATGCCACTGTGATATCCATTGTCATGACAGGCAGAACGGCATGGGCTACAACTCCTTCATGGGTCGTGTGGGGGTCGCTGTGGCCCCCCTGATCCTGCTGTTGGATGACGTGTGGACAGGCCTTCCTCAGGCCATCCTGTGCTGCATTGCTGTGGGCTCCAGTTTGGTTGCCAGCCGACTGCCTGAAACACGGGACCGGTGCCTACCTGAGACTATTGAGGACATTGAGGGAACAAGGTACCTCCCAGCGAAGATAAATTTCTTTGCATTAACTAGCATTGTTCCATTATAAAGATAGAGAGAAATACAAATATAATCAGCCAATTTATTTAATAGCACTGTATTATGGGACTTGTTTTGTATTGTGTGAGTTTGAACAGTGAAAATATTATATTTTAGCACTGCTAACATGTATTGTTGAATTGCAGAGGATCACATGTGGAATCGGCTATTCTTTCTCAAGACAGTACAGAGCATGAAGTTGGAGGATGAAAACAGCTAATCATGGTTGTGGCGTCTTTCAATCAACTTTTCCTCTAAACAAATTTAAAACAGTAGCCTGGTGCTCTGTAGAGAAACAACTTTTTTGCTTTTTGAGTTTGTACTTCACAGATAGGCAATATGAAACTATTTGTAAAGTGGAGTAAATGTATTTTAGAAGTATGCCCATGATGTCAGTGATATAGCAGGCATCCTGTAATTGCCTTCAGATTAATATTGTTTAGTACATGTTTTTTTTTTTCTCACTTTTTGCTCCAGATCCAGTGCAATAAAAATCAAGAAATACTGAGACTGAAGCAGTATGTGTGCAGATCAGTGGTATACTATGCTAGATTGCAGTATAATGATACTGTTTTACCTGATTCTCTGCTGTTGTGTATGTGGTATTGGGCAGGCTTGACAAGAGAAAGAGACTAAGGACACAGGTAGCATCACTGTTTTCACACAACCAGTGGTAGCACTGATGGCAACAATATTAAACAACACAGATGTCTATTTTAATGGAATTGTGAGAAGGCCAAGTCACCAGCCCACTTTTAGGGAGGTGTCCCACTGGATGGGGTGGTGGTGAAGGACGAAGGTGGCAGGAGACAGTAACTTGGACCAAAAAAGAAATTTATTTTCCCTAAAGCAGCAGTTGCAGGGAGCTTCCTGCAAGTACAGTCCAGGAAGCACTAAAACCAGTGCATACAGGTTCAATAAACTCAATTCAACATAGTCAAATTGCTAGGTTGCATGCAACTGCATTTCTTTTTTTGGAGCTTGAAGACATTTCACCTTTCATCCAAAAGACTTCCTCAATTCTGACCTGATGGTAGAGAACCAGGAGGTGTATCTCTGGACCACTGTGGGTGCAGCTGTGATCTGTAGGTCACACCCCTCATCATGTGACAGTCGGTCACATGCAGTGTGCGAATTACCCCACCATATTTGGGGGGTACTGCTTCACTTCTATGACCATCATTGTCCACTACTGTATCAATGCCCACCACGATCGCAAAAACACATACAAGGTCTAAACATGCGACAAATTGATCATCAGTATCTCATTATTGTTATTATAGATCCAAAGAGATCTGTTTGATCAACTTCCAAGAGTTACAATAGTTGAATACACTGAAATTCTATTCTAACGAGTAAAAGTCATACATTCACAAAAATAATACTGCCTATTTCATGAAATCTTGATTTGGTTCATTTTTAGATAGGCTATCATTAGACCTGGAGGTAAGTCAGAACCTTCTCATATGCTGGGATAAACTGAAACCAATTTTCTACTATCTATTACATTTCTATTATATTTTCTATTGTGGTAGTTAGTGTCAGTAAATCAACACAATTACTCCGAGATTTGTGAAACCCGATCAATCCTTTTTAATGTGATCAAGGGGCATACTCTGAAAAAACATACTACCAGAGAAGAACAACAGAGCAGTAGCCCAGAAAAATCAGATACCCAGGGTATCATCAACACCACAGTATGTAGCCTACTGTACAAAATGAGTCACATATACACAAATATTATATACACACAGAAGTTATGCATTATGCTTGAAATACATCACTGAAAACTGAAATACTGAAAGTGACTATTAATTGCAACAAACACTCACTTAAAACATTGACCACAGAGGTCTAGGTTTTCCCTCTTTTGCCTTCCTGCCTGGCACGCATGATTTAGAAAGGCGATGTCCTGCCTTTACCCAGGACATCACATATGGAGCAGGGTTAAAGACCTCCAAAGGAGGACCATTAAGGTCCACAAAAAGCAGAGAAGACATACTCTTTGCACGAAGTTTGTTTCGTGTTTTTCTGTCTGTATGATTGACTGCAGAAAATCCACGCTCACATTCAGCAGAGGTAGCCAAATAAGTGTGGCTTGCAATGAGAAGTTGTTTCAGGGTTGCTCCCTGCTGTGTCCCTTGTAATTTATAAGCTCTGAACTCCTCCACTGCTTCCCTCCCTGACTCACCAAGGAGCTTTGCCAATGCATGGACCTCAGTGTCTCCATACAGTACTAATTCCTCACGTTTTTCTGGCCAGTTAGACTTGTCAAGTGGCTGGAGGATGCAAATGAGGTCATCAGCTGGCATTCGGGCTGTCAGATTGTCCACTACCGCTTGATAAAATTGTTGGCTATTTATCTTTCCTGTTCTCTCACCAACAATGTTCACCCCCTTAAAAACACCAACTGACAAGCCTTGTTGTGCCTTTGCTGCTGACTTTCCTCCTTGTGATTTCATGCCATTTAGAATTTCAGTTGTCTGTTTGACGTGGTGGTAACTCTGGACAATGGTTGTCTCCCGTTTTTGTAGTTTTAGTGACAAGGACTGCAGTTCACGTAATACATCCTTCATGCAGGCTAAGTCATGCACAAAGCTGGCACTGCTAAGGTACTTCAATAGTCCCAGGAACTTTTTCCTCACCTTGTCAGAGTTGGCAGAATTTTCACTTTCAATCTGGAAAAGTCTAGCCAGTGCAGGGTAGTTCTTCCAGACAGCTCGTACAGTGTTAAAGCTGCTGGCAACCCACCTGATTGTAAAGATCTCCCCTATCTTGAGAATTTGAACATTGAGCTCATCTGCTACCTCTTGTAGCAATCTGGCAAGTTTGTGAGATTGATTAAATAAACTGTACAACTTGGAGATAAATATTTCAAAATGATTGCAGGCAGCCAGGGATTTTAAGGAGTCATGGACAGCCAATTCCAACCTGTGAGCCATGCAGTGGATGGATTTTAGCTTTGGGAACTCAGCATAGCGCCATCTAAAGGTGTGGTGTGTAACTAGCACAGAAAAGCTTAAATCCCATTTAAAACAAGTATTTTTCTGTTAGACCTATTAGTAAGGAAAGACTTCAATCAAGATAATAACAAAAAATATGTAGGGGTATCTGATTGTACTTTGAATTATTACTATGTGCTGATTAATTACCAGTCCATTACACATACAGTTATAAGATAAGCTTACTTTAAATAGTATAAAGAGACTTAGCTTGCTAACTAACGTTGGCAACTAACGTTCTAACGTCGGAGTGCACTGCCACTGTACTAGCCAAGACGTGACATGAGCTATGAAAGAAGAAAACACTTTAATAAATGTAAAATCACGCATTTTCAACAAGCCAAACTTCTGCTGGCAACTTACATTTTCCAAATCCACTAACTGCAGGAATTTACCGGGCGTTCTTAACACGTCAGAAAGTTGAAGTCATCTGACTGCTTCGGAAGCTTCTAACGCCACAGTGGTGAAAAATTGTATGGTCCAAAATGGGGGTTCCGAAATAGCAACATTAAAATATCCCTACAGTGAAAATGGGAGTTAACTTGAAGGCTATTGTTATTTGTATTATTGTTATTTTCACAATATCAGAAAAATTACCTGACCCCCCCAAAAGTGATATTTCTGTCTCTTTGGGGGGTACTGGGTCTTCAATAGGGGATACAGTACCCCCCAGTACCGCCCGTAATTCGAACTATGGTCACATGTCCCACATTAACATAAGTTGATGTGTGAACTGGAGTGAGTCATTATGATCACAGGATCCAGACAGTGTGAACGGCTCTGATGCTAAAGAGCAAAGCAGAATGGTATGTAGCAGACAGATGATGACACAGCGCCCCTCCTCTGTGCAAAGTTGGTTGTTCCAGATAGACATAGATGACCTCCTTCACTCCTCTCTCAAACCACTTGTCCTCCTTGTCCAAAATGTGCATGCTAGTGTCTTGAAAGGAGTGCCCCTTCCCCTTTAAAGAAGGTAGATGTACTGCTGAATGAATTCTGTCCTGATGCCTGGTTGCCCTCTTGTGTTGGGCTATGCGTCTGTGAAGTGGTTGCTTAGTTTCTCCAGCATACAGATCTGGGCACTCCTCACTGTGGTATACTGCATAAACCACACTGTTGAAAACTAGTCTCTGTCTGAGGAAGCCTTTTGGATGAAAGGTGAAATGTCTTCAAGCTCCAAAAAAGGAGTTCAGTTGCATACAACTTAGCACTTTGACTACCATTACCTGGATGAAAAAAAATCTTCACAGTCAGTTCAATATACCTTTAACCAACCTCCAAACCAGGCAACAGGTTCAAAAAGGATGACCCTGCATGTCTCTGGATTACTATTCCCATGTCACAGCAAGCATGGTTAACTTTTAAACTTCGATACACTTTAAACTTTCCTGAATTCCAGGATCTATGCACCTGCTTCTCAGTACTGGTTTCCTTGCACAGTCTCTTGTGTGTCTCACTGAGCATGCAAATGCCAGGGAATAGACCTAAATAGACCAATGATCAGTTATCATTAATTCAGTCTTCTTATATTTTCCTAGTACAATGCACGTACAATGCAGTGCAATTGCAATTTTTCGACTTTGAGAGATATGTTTCGTGTTATGTTTTGTGTTTGGCCGCTCAGCAGACTACACTCTTGTCTGTGTTAATAACGTCACCATCAACGATAAGGTTAGCCACCATGCTAGCTAACGGTTTCAGCTTGGTCACTCTGCAGTGGTTTATGGAAGAATACATCTTACCTGATATCACAGGTTTTATCCTGTGACTCTTCACCTTTTCATAACAAAGAGTAGTTCAAGTTGCTACAAGACCTGTTAAGCTCATATGCTTTTTGAATATAAGTAAGACTAGCATTATCTTCAGTGACGTCACAAATGTGACTGACAGGTTGTAGTCACTGGAGGTACAAACTTTAACAATGCCCTGATTCAACAGTTATGAGATGAACTGCAATGTCCTTTACATTAAAAATGATGTTCAAAATTCAAAAACATTGTATGTGTAATTCAAGGTTTATATCGACCGGGACCTGTCAATTCACTCCCATTCAAAATTTCTCAGACGAAAGGTCCGACAGGCCTGACCAGAAGGGGCAGGAAGGGATGGGTTTTACTGCAAAATATACCTGAATTGGTATTGAAGGAAGAATTAAAAATTAATGCAAGCAATAGACACCAGTATTTATGCATCAGATATGACTGAAATATTTTTGGGCCATCATAATCTAGGCAATAAGTGGTGATTTTAGGCAAGGCAAGGAAAAATAAAAGATTAGGATTGTCAATCAGGTTATTAACCTACTAAGAAACTAGATACAGAGTACATAAAGAGGTAAACAGCCGATTGCACTCTAACCTACCTTTAAGGAAGTAGTTGATATGTTGTTCTCCCTCTTTAGGTCTTGGGTAATAAAGGGGGTCAAAGGTCATCATCATCTCCTTTGTCTTGCACAGATTCTGTTCCACATATGTCCTCCTTCTCCAGAGCACCAGCCACGAAAGCTCCCGATGAAATGCAGATTCAACTTTGCTGAAGATTTGTGAGAATTGTGTGGCAGTTGTGAACCCTTTCTGTGAATCCTTCGGTAACGTCTCAGTGTTGGCCATAGGAACTCATTAACACATTTATACCGGTTATACACTGAAAAATCACTGTGTTTTCCACTGAAAATAGAATTGTTAAAAGCACTGTAATTAATGACAGTGGTAAAACTTGTGAAATCACTGCATGGACATTACATGAGTACAAAGATGACATAACAGTGATCTTCTAGAAAAGAGGTTGTAATGGTTCACAAAAGTCAAAGACAGGTGGAAAATCATTTTCCTCTCAAACTTTGGAATGCAAATATGGGACAACTGTGTCAACCTAAAATTAACTATGTACGTTACACAAGGAGAAAAGGGTGTCACTGCCAATGTCTAAACAGCATGTGTCCCATAATGAGAGGGTAGAGGTTTAGTGGAGAGATTTTCTGTGAGACTCGGGCTGTGTTGCAACACATCTCCAAACTGTGGACTACTTTACTTAGCTTTTGTGACAATGAGGTTTGAGGACCTTCTGTCAGAGATTAACGGTTTTGGAAGATTCCAGAAGATGATCCTTTGCATTAGCTTCCTGGGGCGTTTCACCTTACCATGCCACTTTCTGATGAACAACTTCATTGCTGGCATCCCATCCCACCACTGTGACCTCAGTTCTCTGAATACAGAGGGTGTCCTCGGGAATCTGTCGCTGGAGGAGAGACGGATTGTCAGCATCCCATCACAGGCGGATGGAACCCTGTCTTCCTGTCTCATGTTCCGAGAGCCTCATTTCCACCTGCTTCTAAACTTCTCCAGCACGACTGAGTTTCCTACAGAGCCATGTCCAAATGGATGGGTATATGACAACAGCACCTTCACAAGCACACTGGCTACTGAGGTAAAATGCTCTTATCTATTCTATCTGTTGGCCTATGTCAGTGTTAAGGACATATCAAGAGATGCAGGAAAAAAATCACAAAAAAACATTGCTAAATTCAACTTGGCCTCCCTGCCCTCTGTATATATATGTCGTCTCACAAAACCAAAATAGAAAATTGAGGATGACTTTTAACTAAACTCGTTCCATTTGCCTCAGAGCCATGCTGTTGGCTGAAGCTATGTTTTTGTGAGAGTGTTGTTGGTTTAGCTGGTTGACCTATCTTGTGATGGTTGACCAGCTGAAGCTATGTTTTTGCAAGAGTTTTGCTGGTTTGACACAGTTTATGATGGTAGAATTATGATGGCTTTGTTGGTAAAATCAGCTTAGGCTGGTCATTTTAGCTGGAGATTGACTTGTCAAACCAGCAATGTCTAGCTTAATGACCAATCTAAACCATCAATGTAAGCTTGATAGGCTGGTCACCAGCATGGGCAACATAAACCAACACACTTACATATGACACTTACATATGACTAGCAACATGACCAGCTTCCTAAGATGTTCACACCAGTAAGCCCAAGTGGTGGCCCAACCAGCAAGACCAACAAAGACCAGCGAGAGTTGGTAAAAAAAAAAATCTAAGACCAGCCAGAACCAGCTAAAACCAGCCACCAGCCAAGGGTGGTTTTTCAGTAGGGAGGTCAGAGTTCAGGCCTCAGAATGTCACAAATAGAAATTAATGTGTTCCATTTCATGCCACAGTTTGTTAGGATCTGCCTGTTGTTAGCTAATGTTAGCAGATACAGCAAAATCACTTCAAACCAAACTATTACCTTTAAATTACAGTGTTTCTTTGATGTAACAATATTTTGAGGGTTCATTGCAGTGTAATTCTTGTGCAAGAGCACAGAAAATGCCATGTTTTGTTGCTTGACTCAACTTAGCAGCTGTTGGTGACTATTACATGGATTGGTTCCTATCCACACATCTCTCAAAACCAGAGAGGTTCAGAGAGGTGGGGCTTGACCTACAGGCTCCACCTACTGGTTCTGCAACAAGCACCCCTTGCATTATTGGGCATATGTCAGTGGGCTCAAACTGAGGACTGAATATCTTCTGACAATGTAACAAAGGCATGAATAGAATAGCATTTTTGTTTATCAATGCTCTATTCAAAGCTGAAGGAAATAGAGGTTGTTTTAGCACCAACATTTAAAGAATTTTGAAAGGTTCAGAAGGCATTTACTGTTGTTTGAAAAACACTCAATGAATTCTTTGTCCAGAACCACAGAGTTTAACTTTCTTTTGATATTTTCATACATGTCTTTGTGATTTTGAAAGATAGGCCTGTGAATGTAATGTAAGCTTAAAGTGTGGCTGTAAATGTACTTTATAAAGCTGGTGAACATAGGGTCCTAGGAACAAAGGACCCTAGAAACTTGGTCCCTTAAGCTGAGGTGGAGTATCGTATCGGTTAAGGCACCTGGTTAGCATGCCAACTGCTGCCACCATTGTACCCTTGAGCAAAATGCTTAACCCTGAGTGCTCTAGGGAAGACTGCAGTAAGTGATAGTTGAGAAATGTAAAAACGTCTGCTAAATGCATATATGTAGCAACATAGGACCCCGCATAGTCCAATTATGTACCATATAAATT
Organism: Tenualosa ilisha; assembly: GCA_015244755.2. Taxonomy (NCBI): domain Eukaryota; kingdom Metazoa; phylum Chordata; class Actinopteri; order Clupeiformes; family Clupeidae; genus Tenualosa; species Tenualosa ilisha. The sequence goes on along the minus strand of PYXC01000951.1, from coordinate 87,890 downwards.
TTGGGGATATAGAGCCTTGGGAACATCGGCCCCTGTTAATATAGGGAACGTAGATGATCAGCCTTTTGTGGTGAGGCTGTTTGTACCACATTGATACCACATATTTAATGCTGCTTTAAATACACTGTATTTCCAGTACATTGTATTTCCATGACCGAAAGCCTCTCTCAGGTCTCCAGTGTTATGATAAAATGTTCCTCATTACTCACATAATCATTACTTTCCCTCCTGTTTCTTCCCTCCCTGTTTCTCCTCAAAGTGGGATTTGGTGTGCGAGAAGAAAGGCTTGAATAAAGCCACTGCCACCATCTTCTTTGTAGGGGTCATGTTTGGAGCCATGACCTTTGGTGGCCTGAGTGACAGGTAGGACTCACACTTCAAAATGTCCATGACAACGCCATAACATTTTTTGTTTTGTTTTTTATTTGTTTTTTTGTTGTTGTTTTTTGTCACAAAAAAGACAAGACCATAACATGTTTTAAAATCAAAATATGATAGCAATTATGCCTTGGCAGAGTTGGTGTAAGCATAGCCTTAGTTTGGGTAACCCCAGGGTGACCCGATGTCCTCTTTTGCCTGGACATGTCCTCTTTTTGAGACCAAAAAATTTGTCCGAATTTCTATTCTACTAGAGCCTCAAACAGCCTTCATTGAATTTCCATTACATTTCTCTGTATCGTTCAACTACTTCATCAAACAAGTCACGCCCTTTCCCTACTTAGTTCTGTTGCAACAGGGGAAGTGAGTAGGGGGCGTGGTGAAGTAGAGTCTAAAAGTTTCGACTGTAGAGCTACCGCTATTGGTCGATAGTCTTCTCTGTAAACATTTAATTGGTCAGTCTGCAGTCAGTAGCGCAAACCTTCTTGTTTGCCACAGACAAAGCACATGTACCTGGTCGAATCTCCACAGCAATGCTGAACCCTGGCCTTAGCGGGGGAAAACTCTGGCCTCAGAGAGTAAAAGTTCTGCCATGGATTGGTTTTACTTGTTTGCTTAATCTACTGTAGGTGATTCCCCTGATTAACAAGAAGAAAAATTTATTTGATTCTCCCCCTGGGGCAGCCATGGTCTACTACTTCAGGAGACCAACTTTCCCTCCCGGGATCAAGAGAGTATAGATTATAATTATAATTAAAACTGCAACACTCATTGCTGTACTCTTATATTTACAGATATGGCCGCAGGATAATGCTTCTGGTGTCATATGTGTCAGGGATGGGCTTTGCCTTGCTCAGCGTCTTCTCCACCTCCTACGCCGTGTTCGCTGTGCTGAGGTTCCTGACTGGCTTCTGCATCACAGGCATCGTCATTGTTACCTCTGTGCTCAGTGAGAATACACCTCTCACTCTTCCACTCTCTCTCATTACGCTCATGTGATTTAAGAGCTATAAGAATCCATACTGTTTCCTGTTGCTATTGTTATTGTTGTTGTTGTTTTTACATATGTGTGTGTGTGTGTGTGTGTGTGTGTGTCTTGATTTGAGTCAGTTAAAGCTATATGTCTGTTTCTCTCTACAGTTGTTGAGTGGGTTGATATTGAAAGCAGAAAGCTGGTGGGGGTGATTGACAGCATGTCATGGACATTTGGGAATATGGCACTCTCCCTGCTCGCCTTCCTCATCAGAGATTGGAGGTGGTTGATAGTGGCAGTTACATCACCAGTGGCGTTATCTATAATATTATGGAGGTTAGCAGCTTATTGCTTCTATTTCGAAAATTACCTAGCACGCGGGGATAGATTTGGGGGACTTAAAAGAGAACTCTTGCATAATACATGTATGTTTATGGATGCATTATGTTCAATAAAATGTTTTCTGGATGAACAGTTTACAAGTTGTGAGAATTAATGAACTTATTAAATGTCATCTCAAAACAGATGGATTCCAGAATCAGCTCGGTGGCTGATAGCAAATGGGAGACTAGATGAAGCTCACTGCTATTTAAAGAAGTGCATTAAGATGAACCGTCGGCAGGCGATGGCCACCTCCATCAGACCAGAGGTAGGATTCTCCAGGTCATGTGGAAATTGTTGATTTCAGACCCTCTAGAGACAGAAGAAAAGGCAATAATGACTAAAATGTAACAGAGCTACAAAAAATCACAAAATACATCTGGTTATTATCAGAATTACTAAGAAATAAATAGTTATTTTCCACAAAATGGATTTCAATGCTACATTTGTTAGTTACATTTGAATACATATAAATTGCATTAATCTCCCATTCATCCCATCTCATTCATTTGAAATTTTATGCTCAGTTTGCCTGTTTATGTGTTTATTTGGTTCTGTCTTTTTAGAACCTCGCCAACATTGTTGTGGCTAATCGAGGCAGCAGGAAATATTCCTATCTAGATCTGATGAGAACTCCCAAGATGAGAACACTGGCACTATGTACAGGTTTCACCTGGTATGAAGAGATTTCTCTCAAGTCAAGCATATATGTGTGCCAGTGAAACCTTTACTGTAGGTTGTATTTTAGTTAGCCTGGTAATAAAACCAGACCCTCGTTCTACACATTTATTTGCTTGCTTGAGGTGTTTAAGTTTAAAAAACTTGGAACTGATAGCATTCTGACTCTGTATTCACAACGCCTCCCTCTGTTCGCTAATCGGACAGGTTAGACAATGAGCTCAAAGGGATCAAATCCAGACTAGCACTATAGAGAGATGATGATCAAGCAGAAGTGCTAGGAAGGCTAGCTCTCACAGTGTCTAAATATACACATTATTTTGCTTTGAGACAAAAAAATATGTTTGATAACTGATTCAGCAATTTCTTTGTTACCACTAGAATAAACGTAGGTCATCTTTGTGTTATGATTTTTTTTATCTAACTCTGATTATGTCTGTGAATATGTCATATGTGTTTCATGTCTCGCAGGTATGGAGTCGCCTCCACGTTTTATGGCATCAGTTTTAACATTGCTGGGTTTGGGGTAAATATTTACCTCACACAGTTTATATATGCTGCTATTGAGTTCCCTGCTAAAGTGATTGTCTTCTACCTGCTGGACAAGATTGGTCGCTGTAAGACAGAGTGTGGTGCTCTGTTTCTGGCTGGATTGAGCCTTGCTATCACCATAGCTATCCCCAGAGGTAAAGCACTGTGGGCCATACATTTCTCCTTATGGAGCAGAGAAGGGGGGTTGGGGAAGGGGGACTTAGACCCCATACACACAGGTTCTATGCGGTTGTGCCTATCCTGACGTTCTCACGATACTGTCAATCATCAGCTGTTGAGGTCAGAAGGATTTGTACTGTGTAAGTTGCAAGTCACATTTGTAGCCTCTGTTCATTTTTGCAATGGGTGACATCCTTAGATCATTACCTTAGTCCTACAGAGGGAAACTCAAGCTAACCACGTCACGTTGTAGCGTTATAGCGAAACATCTGACTGAGAAAGGTACAGCAGTGACTTGTTGTTTAGTGCTGTTAACTACTGCAAGAATAATTGTTTTTTTTTTTTTTATTGTTTAAATCGAGAATGGAGCCTAGTGATAAGATCACTAGATCACAGATTTGTTGTCATATCTGTCATATAAAGTGTCACCATATTTGTCATTTTGAGGCTCTTTCATGTGGACATGGAACTGTCTCTCTCGTTTAGACCATCAGACCCTTAGAACAGTTGTAGCGGTGCTTGGTAAGGGTTGTTCTGCAGCATCCTTTGCCACTCTTGTTCTGTACAGCTCCGAGCTCTACCCAACTGTGATCAGGTAGGGGCACCAGTGCGCAAAATATAGTTTACTCTGTGCCTGCTCACTTGTCACTATCCAGACAGGCTCTTTTCATTTGGGAATACAGTATGTGCCAAAATATGGAGCACTGCTTAATGTAGTTCTATTGTTTGAATCAATCAGAAATTATCAAATGTTTTAAAATGTAACAAACAGCTTTATTTCAAAATAGTTGCACTACATTTTTAATATAATTTGTAATAGGACAGTGGGCTATCTGTGTAAAATTTCCACCCTGCTTGTGCATGGTGACAGGCAGAATGGCATGGGCTACAACTCCTTCATGGGTCGTGTGGGGGTCGCTGTGGCCCCCCTGATCCTGCTGTTGGATGACGTGTGGACAGGCCTTCCTCAGGCCATCCTGTGCTGCATTGCTGTGGGCTCCAGTTTGGTTGCCAGCCGACTGCCTGAAACACGGGACCGGTGCCTACCTGAGACTATTGAGGACATTGAGGGAACAAGGTACCTCCCGCCTCCTAATTCACTGATTATTGTTTAACAAAAATCTCACACATCATGACTCAGTTCTGGTGGAAAGGATAAGATCATTTTCTAATTTTCTTATTCTATTTCATATTACTGTAAACAGCATGAATCAAGATGCATGAATCAAGACAATGCACAGTTGGCATGGGACATTTCAAAGTCAAAAGGTCAAAGTCAAAGTGTACTTTATAGTCAATTCACTATGTAACAAGCATTACAAAGAGGATTGAAATTGCGTTTCACCAGACATCAAATGTGCAATTTAACTAAAACACGCACACACACATACACACACACACACACAAACACACACACACACAACACTCATACAGCATACAACCCAGGTAAACACATAGACTTCCAACAAGAAGGACGTACTGAGGTAGCTCTTCTTGGTAGCTGGTGAGGTAAGGTGAAGTGAAATGTATAATATGAAAAGTGCAATATGTAAAGTTGCAGTAAGGTGTAGGTGCAATATGTAAGGTGCAAAATGGAGGAATCATAAACACCATTTCATGACACAACAGGAGCTACAAAGGAAAAAAAGTATCTTTTAACCCCAATGAGCCCATGTGCATTACCTTCAATTAATGACCAGCATATCTGTAATGGAAAATAAAATGCAGCATTAAATATGATTTAACAGAATACTGTGGGTGTATTGTAGGGCCATACCGGTGGAATCCTCTGTATGAAGAACAAGAAGTTGGAGGATGAAAACAGCTCATCATCTTCAGCAATGCTTTGCAACCTCTGACTGACAGACACAAATACTAGATTCTTACTTAAAGGAGAAATCCGGTGTGATTCAAGCCTTGTTGTTCAAGGTCACTGAGTGTTGTCGGTAGGAAAAAGAGTCAAAAAATGTGATACTGCTGACTTGGCAGCCAACACTAACCGAATGGGGCACAGAAACTCACTTTCAATTTCTTTTTCATATGCCCCATTCAGTTGACTGGCCGTTGGCTATTTGGTCTATATTGTATTAGATTTTCTGTTTTTTTTTTCCTACAGACAGCCTACCTTACCCAACAGAACTATCGATTGAGTCACACTGGATTCATCCTATTCATCCTTTCACCTTTAGTGTTACTTACACTAAGGGTGAAAGCAAGAGAAATTGAAGAAAAGGTACAACGCCCGTTTTATAGTTTTTCTACAAACCTAACAAATACAGTCACTTTAATAATGGCCAATATTTTACAAAAAGAGTAACAAACAATAAAAGATGAATACTGACACTGTCTTGTAAGATTCTTTGACATTTTATTTAAAACACAAATAATCATTAACATCTTATGTTCAGTTACTGGCATCTCTATTGTCATACATGCTTCAAAAGAGAGATATTTGCACATTGTGATTGTATGTGTTGATCATCAATGAATATGATGGGAGGATGACTGTTTGTGTATTTGTGTATTTGTGTATGTGTGTGTGAGTGTGCATCTGTGTCTGTGTCCGTGTGTTTGTGTGCATGTGCGTGTGCGTCTGTGTCCATGTCTGTGTGTGCGTGTGTTTGTGTGAGTGTGTGTCTGTGTCCGTGTGTGCACGTGTGTGTGTGTGTGTGTGTTTGTGCATGTGAGTCTGTGTCTGTGTGTGCACATGTGTGTGTGTTTTGTGTGTGTGTGTGCACGTGTGTGTGTGTGTGTGTGGGTGGGTGCACGCATGCACATTGGCATAAACATTGTCAGGTGCATGCAGTCTACATAAACACAGGAGCAATGTTACAGGTTCATATCTCATGTATGCATACAGTAAGCATTGGAAGCAGAGTCAAGGAGGGTAGAGGAGTGATTCAAATAAGCCACAGACATACACAACCCTTTACATTTATTTTAAAAACTAGTGGCAAATAGCAGTAGAACAGAGTTGTGGTGTCTAAGTATGGGAGGGTCTGGGTGTGTTTGTGTCTGTATGGGTCATGTATTTGTGTTATTGAGTGTCGTCAGCATTGCTGATATGGAATTTGAAATCATGTAATCATTTTCCTCAGTTTGTGAGAACCGAGGTGCATGTGAGTGTGTGTGTGTGTGTCTGTGTGTATTTGGCGGAGCTATGATTCACTCGGAATCTCATTCTCCTCTCTGTCCTTATCATAGACATAGCAGCCCACCTCTCCGATGTTGACACCTTTTGGCCCAAACAGGTACCCATAGCAAGGAACATGGCAGTACGGCATGCCTTCATGCTGTAAGGAACACAAGCCGAGTCAATCACTGACATTAATTCATGCGGATGAGACAGAGTAGAGGTGCTGATGCCAGAGGTGTCAGTATGAGAAAAACTGGAGTTTAACACTAGTATGACTATACCTAATCCTTGTGGGGAGAAAAAAAGAGCAGTCGCTGAACCAAAACTTCTGTGCTACTTTCCCACTACGTACACTGACAAGGAAAAAAATCTAGTTAAACAGCTTTGGCGCTGTGTACTGGAGACAAATCAATAACAAATAACAGTGTGAGTTTTCTTTTTCTTTCTTTTTTTTCAGGAGCGCTGAGGGAAGGGTTGAGCTACTTCTCCCATTTGTTTTGTTAGGTGTTTGGATCAAATATAATGTGTCTTTGAACACAAAAGCCTATTACAAATATAAACATAAACTAGAATTGACATGATGTCATGTTCCATTGCTTGTTTACTCTATGTCTAGGCCCAATGCTTTCAATTTTACACCACTAAAACGCTACAGACTCTGAAATAAGATGCTAATGTTACTAAAGAAAGAGTACAAACTTGGCATCTGCTGAGTGACAACCCCACTGGAAGTTGATGCAGCTTGTTTAAAGTTAACTTAATTTAGTTTTAAACATGTTCCCCTTACATAATTGCATTCGTTTGCCCATCTGTACTTGCAGCTGCATATGATAAATGTGTTAAGTAATTTAGTACCTCAGCATGGCCACCAGAGGTCAGTGTTTTCTTACACCTCCCACACCGCAGACAAGGCCGATGCCAGTTCCGTCCCAGTGACATCACTTTCTCAGCTGCAGTAGCAAGCACAGAAGAAACAAAAACACAACACACTGTGTGACCAACGTACAAATAAACATCTCGTGGAAGTTTGCTCAGTGGGGAAAAAAAGAATTCATCCCCCTCGTCACCATCTTTCTTTTACTCTCTCACTCTTTCTTTCTCATGACATTCTTTTCTTCAGTTCATTCCTAATGGTGGGCCAGCACAAACATTCCTCAGGAACATGCATAGCCTAGAAGCCTACAGCTTGAGATATCTGATACATGCATTTAGTTCTGTATTATGCTTTTGTGAATTACTGGCTACTGGATTGGTGCACTGTATACAATCAAAATCTGTCATTCACATATTTCATGACTTGGACATTTTCAGAGGAGCGAGACCACACACACACCACAGGAATGTTTCCATGGTCTGTGTGTGTGTGTGTGTGTGTGTGTGTGTGTGTGTGTGTCCACTGCTCAGGAGACAGCCAATGGAGATGAAGAGCTGTGTGTGAGAATGATGAAGATACGCTGTAAAAGAGGGTTAATCAAAGTATACGCTTTACTGTGTGTGTGTGTGTGTGTGTGTATGTGTGTGTGTGGTGTTTGTGTGTGTGAGATGAGCAGTAAATAAAATTATGTGGTGAGGAACTCACCGAAGTATACTACTTTACCACAGCCGGGGCACAGGGACGTCTCTCCAGCAAATGTCCTGGTCGGTACTGGAGCCACTAAATGCAAACACATACACACAAGGACATGTGCACGCACATGCACACACACACACAAACACACACACACCACAAACACAGACACACAACACAAGGAGAACTGTCTGAGCTTGTTATTAAAAAGCCTACAGCCAAGTGAGTATATCCACATGAGACAAAAGAGGCAAAGTGTTTGAAATGGCTCTCAGAATGTTCTAGAGCGTTATGGAGGAGCACAGTGAGCATCAGTGGCTCCATGTAGTCATGATGAGAACATTCGCAATGCACAGCTATTTCCAAACAAATCTAACAGCTCTTTAAAAAAACAACTCTTACAAACAAACAAACACACAGATGACAGTCTTCCTTATGTCTACCGGAGGACTGGAGTTCACTGCCAGGGCTCACAGTCTGCCTCTCAACACTACCTTCTCTCTACTACTACTATTAACCAGTCATCACATCATTTACTCTACCCTGCTCAAATATAAAATCACACACACACACAAACACACACACACACACACGCACACACACACACTCTCTCTCTCAACAACTAGTTTACAAGTTTACTTATAATACTGCATACACACAATAATTAATTTATCACTCAGTGTTCCACCACTGCAGATTTCAAAAGGCAAGCGAGTTGTTCTTGTATTGAGTTGTTCATGAGTCTGGAGTGTGAGTGTGGTCAGCACTAGTTTCATCGCCCAGCATCATCAGTCGTGTTTAACATCTTTGCTTGTGATAACGATCCAAGTTAGACCTCCCCTTCACCAGACACACAATCCTTATCAACACATCAGTCACAGTGTGTGTGTGTGTGTGTGTGTGTGTGTGTGTGTGTGTGAGAGAGAGAGAGAGAGAGAGAGAGAGAGTTTATTTGCCAAACACTTTGATGTCTCTGTGATCAGTTAGAAATCTGATATAAATGATGCATAATTTTGTTGTCTCTTGAGCCTGGACAACATGACACATTCCACGGGAGTCACTAATGTTCCCCAAGTGTTGAACTAGCATCGGAAAAAGCTCATTAGCAAAGTATTTTAGGAAGTGAGCTAATCAAGGGAGCCAATTAAAATTCCTGCATGGGTGGAACGCTGAAAAAAAGAAGTTGCTCTCTCTTTCTCTCACTCTCTCTCTCTCTCACTCTCTCTCTATCTCTCACTCTCTCTCTATCTCTCTCTCTCCTTATATGCTGGAAGTATGTGTAGTGTCTGTGTGTGTAAATGTGTGTCTACATCCTCCCTATATTTACCCCATTACATCTTGACAAGAGCACCTGTGAATTGATAAAGGGAAGTGAAGAAAAGGGAAGAAGGAAAGATAGCTAGAGAGAAAGAAAGTGGAGGAGAGAGAGAGAAAGATGGAAAGCGAGAGAGAGATGGAAAAGGAGGAGGAGATCTGGAGTCATGTCAGTATAATGTGTATGTGTGTGTGTTTGGTGTGTGTGTGTGTGTGTGTGTGTGTGTATGTGTGTGTGTATGTGTATGTGTGTGTGTGTGTGTATGTGTATGTGTGTGTGTGTGTATGTGTATCTGTGTTTGTGTGTGTGTGTGTGTGTGTTGTGTGTGTGTGTGTAATTGTGTATATGGGAGGAAGGAGGAGTTTATTTTCTTTGGATTTATACAGTTTGCAGTTTAATATCCTCTCTGAACTCTCCCCTGTCTACTTAACATTCTTGAGTGGCCTCCCACACCACATCACAACAGGACAGACATCTTCAGTTCTTAAATAGAAACTAATACAGAGCACACCTACCTTCATTTCTCTCTCTCTCTGCATTGTATTTGTGAGTGTGTGTGTGTGTGTGTGTGTGTGTGTCATTGAGAATATCTGAGCACAATATGTACTGAGCAAACCAAACCAAACCAGCATATTTTGTATGTATTTGTGTATGTATTGTGTGTGCGTGTGTGTGTCTGTCTGTCTGTCTGTCTGTCTGTCTGTGCCAGACCTTTTGGCTGGTTGCGGTTGATCTGTGCTGTGGTCCAGGGAGTGGTGGGCGAGCCATTTGAAGGGCTGTCTGATGATTTGTTGACGGGCGTGGCAGGAGGCGTGTCATAAATGTACGATCCAACCCCTCCAATATTCACCCCTGAAACAAAAGGATAAAAGAACATATTCAAAGCAGGAGTAACAGACCAATCCACAAGTGTCTGTGTGTGTGTGTGTGTGTGTGTGTGTGTGTGTGTGTGTGTGTGCGTGTTTGTGTGTTTGTGTATGTGTTGTGTCTGTGATTGTGAATATGTGTGTATGGGTTTGAGAGTGTTCCAAATAATTCCATAAAATACATAAAATAAAAATAATTCCATTTTCATGTATCTGTTCAGTGTGTTGTACGCTGTGTGTCACGCCACATTACAGCGGTCTGAAAACCGCCAAAACAAAAACAAAAAGATTATTCCCACATGTTGGGTGATGAAGGGAAGACTCCCTTTTCAACAGGAAACCTTGACCTCAGCCCAACCCCAAACCCAGACCCAGACCCAAACCCAGACCCCGACCCAGACCCAGACCCAGACCTTGAACGAGCTCAGAGCAGAGGAAGGTTCCATCAGCCTAAGAGGGAGCGTGGAGAGAGACATATTCAGACAGAGTGATGAAGGATGAAGGTTAGGTGGTGATCTGTTTTTCCATTCCAACACCTCTATATCACCACACTACAGACAATTCATTTATCAGAGTCATTATATGGAAGGGTAGTTGTGGGGAGTGTGTGTGTGTGTGTGTGTGTGTGTGTGTGAGTGTGGTGGTGGTGTGGGACTTTTTTAGTTTTACAGACATACTGCATCCTTCCTAAAACCTCTCAGGCATCACCATGGCCAGCCAAACTGGAGGTCATTGGAAGAATCAGGAACAGCAAATTTTTAGAGAAGTTCCCAGAACTTGTGTAACCTTTCTTGTGTGTGGGCCAGGTTTCACTAAATGGTTTATGTGAGTTTTTTGACCTGCCTTTGTCCTCCTTTGAAAATAGGTGAATTTAAAACGATTTATTGACAAGTTTTAGTGTATGTTTCGCCAACGCATTTCCAGTATTCCACATCTATGTTTTCTCTATATTGATCTGTAACAGAACATGTGACAATCATGGAATAAAGAAACTTGTTACCTCTCTCTTTCTCTCTCTCTCTTTATCCCTCTCTCTCTGTCTCTGTCTCTCTCTCTTTCTCTGTCTCTCTCTCCATCTCTCTCTCTCTCTTTCCATCACCCCACTCTCTCTTTCTCTCTCTCAAACACACAAACACAATGCAGGCATACCCCTTCCCAGTCTCTTACCAGTCATTACTTCCAGTCCCGTCGCAGAATGAGTGTCCACTTGGCTGAGTTTGAGTAATGTGCTCCCATCAGAGGCTAATCCAATTAAAACACTGACTATTCCACCAGTGAGGCTGCTCGGTGTCCAACAGTGACCATGAACAGGGACCAAAAAGAAAGTTTTTTGGTTTTTTTTTTGGTAGGACACCAGTATAGTTCTGGTTCTGGTTCTAGGTTCTTTGCAGATGCTTTCATCCAAAGTGATATACAACTATATTTATACAGCACTGTTTACAATAGCATTAACTCATGGTACTTTACAGCAAGGAGCACCCAAGAGCAACAGGGGCAAGGAAAAAGTTTCTTGTTGTAGTTAGTCTAGGAAGAAACCTTGGGCAGAGCCACAGCTCAACTGCCAGGGGTCATGCAAGAAAAGTACAATCAGTAGTTACCATGATAGACTACAATTTGTCCATGGTGTTAGCTGAGCATGCTAATAATTCCAAAGTATTGTCCTACAACATGACATGGTAGTCAAGCAGATGCATTTCAATAAGTCTGGAATTCCTGTGAAGATATACAACGCATGACAACAGGGGCACAACTGTCATTCTTTCACACCACTGGCGCTGACCCAGGGTTATGCTATAGCCTAAAATCAAACTGTTCCTGATGATTTGTCAAAATGGGAGCAAATAAAGATTGAATTATAGAGGCCCAGATCAGTTCTTCTCAGTTCTGAAGTCAGTGTTCAGTGTGACTGACTCAACCCATCTATGCCACAGACCGCATGGAGTGGAAGACAAGGTACATACCAGAGGTGTGAGAAGAAGGGAACAGTTGAAATCATAAAGGGAATAGTTTAAGGCAAGTGTTAGTGAACTGTATGTGAGAGAGTGCAAAGGGGTGAGATGTGTGTGTGTGTGTGTGTGTGTGTGTGTGAGAGAGAGAGAGAGAGAGAGAGAGAAAGAGAGAGCAAGAGAGAGAAAGAGAGGGGTGAGATGTGTGTATGTGTGTATGTGTGAGAGAGGGGAGTGAGATATGTGTTTGTGTGTGTGTTCGGTGTGTGTGTTTGTGTGAGAGGGGGGGGGGCTGAGATGTGTGTTTGTGTCTGTATGTGTGAGAGAGGGAGTGAGATGTGTGTTTGTGTGTGTGTGTGTGTGTATGTGTGTGAGAGAGAGAGAGATGGGGGTTAGAGAAAAATAAAAAGAAAGAGCAAGAGCAAGAGAGAAAGAAACGAAGGAGAAAGGTGTGTGTGTGTGTGTGTGAGAGGAGAGAGAGAGAGATAGAGAGAGAGAGAGAGACAGAGAGAGAGTGAGAGAGGTGTGGGCTCAGGGTCAGGTTTCCTGTCTCAGTCACCGGGATGAGTGCACTTCCCCTACTCGAGGCTTCACTCATCAAGTTACTGATTTAATTTCAAATGCTGAGTGGCCAGTGGAGTGAGTGTGTGTGTGCGAGTGTGTGTGTGTGTGTGTGTGTGTGTTCAGTTTGAGGATGTGGGACTACTAGTATGCATTTTTTTCTTAGAGACCACAAAGCTACACTCCAGGCCCAAAATGACAATGCCTGCATGTGAACAAAAATGTATTTACAGAATCACACAGACAGACCATACTTTTTACCCAGGAATCACTGGTGTGCACAGACATAAACTCTGATTTGCCAACAGCAATATGTATGCAATTTGTAGATCTAAGAAATGTGTGTGTGTGTGTGTGTGTGTTTGTGTGACAATTTAAAGGAAATAGCAGTAGCATGTCTCTGTTTGTCTGTGAGTGTGTGTATGTATGTGCACATGCATGTGTGTGTCTCTACATCTGTGTGTGTGTGTGTGTGTGTGTCCATACCTTTTGGTCCAAAGAGTGTCCCATAGCATGGCTTATGACAATATGGCAATCCATCATGCTGCAAAACAGAGAAAACTTGTTTGAGACACATCACATACTACTATTTTCTATGTTCCTTGTTTGAATAAAATCTAACAATAAACCTAAACCAACATTAAACCTACTAATCTAAAATAGTTGTTCAAATTATTGCTTGTGTTGTAAATAGGCTCTGTGTTTCTTCTCTGGCAAATGTCAAGTCATCCTGCAAGCCTAGTCCATTCGTTACAGCAGGAAAAAGGCAAGAAATGCAAGTACGAGTATACACACACACACACACACACACACACAGACACACACTCACACATGTTTTACTCAAACTCACTGAAAATAAGACTCTTCTAGCAGAATATTTTTAGCAAAGTGCTTCCATATGTGCCCCCGACATTCCGGTCTATGAAAGAGGAATACAACAATGTTTGGACAACAAACAGTGAAAGGGCAGATTTAGGAGCACTGACCTTACTCTCCCTCTCTCTATCAATCGCTCTCTTTTCTCTCGAGCTGTCCCACACGCCACTGTCTCCCACACAGCCTTACTGACACAACTCTCTGTCTCTCTGCCTCTGCTGCTATCATAATACACACACACACACACACACATACACACACACACACACACACACACACACACACACACACACACAGATATACAGTGTACACACACACACTGCTGTTAGGGTTCCACTAAACAGTGTATAATACTGTCTCTGTTTGTCTGTCTTGACATTAGAATGATAATGTAAACTGACAAACTTGAACCAAAGATTATTGAATACTAACCAAGATAGAGCAACATAATACATTACAATGGTGGCAAACATGGATAGTTCCGGTTTGCATAAACGGAAGTGTCATCACAAAATAAACTTTTTAATGACCTTCTGTGTCAGCATATGAGGGTTTGATTCTGATCTGCATAAAGGGGGATTGCCCCCCTCCCCCTTGTAAAAACAGAACACGGAACTTAATGAACATTTGTGCCTCTCGCTCCACTTTTACCCTCCCTGGTTGAACTGAGAACTTTCTTGAATGGAACGATTCAATACATCTATATGATGAAATATGTCAGTTTACTGACATCATAATTTCTTTATGTAATAAGCTTCACTGAGCCAACCTCTGTGCTGATTATGATGACATGATAACACGAAACATAACAACTGCCTGCGTGGTCACTTCACTGGAACTACCCATGATCCAACAGCAGGAACACATGGGATATCTAGGTTATTTCTCACAGTGGCTGCCATGTTTTGTCTATCAGCTGATGTTTGTTTGGTTTGTTTCAGGGCATGTGCATAATGACATGTGATGTTCAAGGCTATGTGTGACATCAAGCACATGTCGTTGTTGAAAGAAGAAAGCTGAAATTCTTCACAGGCTGGTGTCAAATGGAGTGTGTGACAAGTGACACATTCCTACGGTGTTAACAAATCTTGTTAGCAACTGTGTGTATGTGTGTGTGTGTGTGTGTGTGTGTGTGTCATTAGTGTAATATAAGCCCTTGTCAGTTCAGTGGCACTTTTGAGTGTCACAATGATGTCACGCTTAGAAAGGGGTGTGACACAAGAATGTGTCACATCAAAATGAATTACTGTGGCATACAGCTAAAACCCTAAACCTTTAGCTTTCCCTCTATCCTTATGTCCTTATGTATGTTCTCACTCTCTCGCATGACCCACAGGCCTACCCAACCTACGTCCCCAACATCCACACTCATCACTGTAACACAGAGCCAGGCACATGATATGAGATTTAGTCTACAGGGCTTTTTGCTCTTTTGATATCACGACACTGTAACAGGACCTCACAATAGCAACTGCCCCATACTCAATATAAAATCAATATCATTATCAGCAGGAAATTTTAACAGTACATCAAACAGGATCAAATACTAGCCTACCATATATGTGTGTGTGTGTGTGTGTGTGTGTGTGTGTGCATTTATGTGTCTGAGAGCGAAACCGAGAGAGAGACATTTAGAGGGAGAGAGAATGTGTGTGTGTGTGTGTGTGTGTGTGTGTGTGCGGGGTAGAGAGAGAGAGAGAGAGAGAGCTGTTGGCCTCTGTGGAATGCACATGCCGTTTTCTCCCCTCCATCATAATGAGAGATATGTGACCCTTGATGGCGATAAAGACAGGCATGAGGGAATGAGAGAGGAGGGGGTTGGGGGGGGGCAGGAAGCCAAAGCAGAATCAGTATGCCAGGATTCTCTTTTACTTCCTCACAGAAACCTATTAACCAAAAATATGATTCCAACGAGTATGATGGACCACACGTCTAACCTTGTCTGTCCTGGACAACAGAAAAAGAACAGTGAAATTGAATGACCGAATCACACACTGTCTCACACACACACACACACACACACACAAACACACACACACACACACACACACACACACACACACACACACACACACATACACACAAGCTGCACTCCCAGACCTCCAGAGGTGTAGAACTTGCATGAGAAGTCAGCAGCTCTTACACAACCCATCAGACACACCGAGTCAGAAATACCCCAGCCTCCACCACTTCACAGAGCTCAGTCAAATAGCAGAGCTGAGCCATGACTCTCTGGCAGCCATAATCCCCCTACCCCCACACACAACACCAGGACACGGTCTAGCTAGCACAAGCGGTCCCTCCAGCACTAGACCAGGGATTCGCACTAGTTATGACAATTTGTGTTACATGTGACACAATGATTTCTATGGCTTTAAAGTAGGAGACTAGACCTGCTCGCTAATCATTCACTTCCTCATGTCCAGCTCAGATCATGGGTAGCCTATCAGTGTTCACTGGTTCTGCTCATCAAAGCGTGCCACATCTATGTAAATGTACTATACAGCCGAAGTGAAGAACATCAATGAAATCTTCTCCTCCACTTTTTATAGCTGTCCATCCCTGAGTCTTTATGTGTGTCCATATCCAGAGTGTTTGTCTGAGTTCATTCACGTGGCCCCAACCTATCCCACCTTACACTATCTATACGGAGAGAGGAATATGATATGAATCAATCTTGAATCTTCCCTATGAGCAGGATCAAAGAGCTGCCTGCTGATCATTCTCTCATACAGCTCCATCGTGGCTTTCAGATTTAGCCCAGTGTAATGCTCCCTGGCTCTGCACTGACTCTGTCTGTGTCCTTACAGGTGTTCTATGATGTCCCTGACTTTGCATTCATTCTCACACACATGCACTGTAATACTAAACAAGTGCTGACCCCGAGGAAGGCTAGCTGCTGACCTGTCTGGTCTAAGGTAAGGTGACCTCAACTGTAGCATGACATTCGTCCCCCAACACTCAACACCCAGTCCGCCCCTTAAAATGAAGACAAACATCAAGCTGACTAGCTTCTGCCTCAAACACGTCATTTATTTACACCGCTATATTAGAAGCACTGCATGAGACTGACCTGAGAGCAGCCCCTACCCCTCCAGGCTAGAGTGGTGGACTCTGCAGTGGCCTGACCTTACACCCAGTGCCACTGCATGCAGCAGCAGCAGCAGCAGTAGGAGCTACCCTTTGGTCTCAGCCGTATTAACAGACACAGTGTCACTGTAAGAGTCCCTCTGTCAGGCCACCAGAACACAGACAGTAGCCACTAACCGAACCAGCCAGACAATGGCTTTATTCATTAGGCTGACTCAGTATTTAAAAAAAAGAGACGTTCCCAATAAAAGAAGGAGCTTATATTATGCAAAGAGCCTCTTTCTCGTTTTCTTTTGCTACATCATTTGTGTAGTCAGACAGTCTGGCTCATTGACAATTCCAGAAAAAGTGAACTTGCTACTTTCCTTAAGGACCATTAGACGAGTCAGTCCTAGTTTGCTTTGTATGATAAATGCTTAGCAAACACTGCCACCGAATTCAAGAGGCTTCTTCCCTTTTCACTGATATGTAGCTACACAGAGTCTGAGTATGTCTAAAGGTGGGGGCTTAGAGTTAAAGCTGAGAGTGGTCCGTTTATATGGTCCGTGAAAGGACAGGCCTGCTCCAAGTCCCTGTGGGGTTTCTGGCTGTGAACAAGGCCAGTCTTTGTGTTTGTCTGTGGCTGGCTTGAAATGATGGGCGACTCAAGAGCTTGGGCCCCACTGAGCCAGCAGCCAGGGAGCTTTAACCCCTCTGTCATGAAAGGCTTGCTTCTCTACACTGTTGAGGCTAAAAACGCTATTTGGCAAGATAACTCTGAGTCCAACAAGAGGCACCTTCTGGCTTAATGGGTGCTGGTAAGACACACACCACCTGATACTAAAAAAAACTTTTTTCTTTACTCTCTGTTTCTTTCATGTTTATGTTTACATTATGTAAGAGTAATGTTTACATTGTAGTTGCCATACGCTTCTGATGCAACATGTCTGCAATGTTGGAAAGACCTCAGAAAATGTAAAGAGAGCATTGGTCTCTTGCATCGCTAACAAACAACATGCTAATAACACAGTGCCTAATACAACTTGGTTCTTCTATTTTAAGGCTAAGGAGTTTGTGAATTTAAATGGTTCCGATTTTGGGCTGACAAGAGAAAACCCAAGCCCATTTTCCTGGAACTGGTTAGATCTAGTTTTCAACTATGAGTAGTTCAATAATAACAGTTCAACAATACTTTTTAGATAAATCCATCTCTTTATTTTATCCAAGATTATGTCAACATTTTTACTTTGGTTCCTCACATATTTCGAGCTAAAATTACTCAGAGGATTTGAGGATTTTTTTGCAAAAGCATTATTGACATAGTTTTCTATAACTGGGTATTTTGTGGTCTCCCTTAAGCACTATTTTGACTGTGAGAGACTGTGAGGAGAGGCAGAGAGGGAGGGGGACAGGACAGAGCTGGAAACACTACACTGGGACTCATCAAAGCCGCCTGTAAACTAATCCCATTCTTAGAAGCTCTGCAGTCCTAGATGCAGAACAGGAATCTCACTCCCATTCTGAAAGATAATCCATTCTTAAAAACCCTGAATCTCATGACTGCAGATTGGAAGTGTGACTGTGTGTGTGTGTGTGTGTGTGTGTGTGTGTGTGTGTGTCTGTGTGGTACCTCACACCACCCAGTGCATTCATGTCTAATTGCCCAGCTAGAAATTGAAAAGTGCACCATGACAGTCCACCATTATAACTCTAGGTCTTAACCGGCTGGGTTAATTTGAGGTTTTGAGCTGTACTTGAGGTGTTTTTGTAAGATGCAAATCTTTCATCCACTTCATTATTACAATCCCTGTCTGAGGATTACTCTCATGAGAATTTACCTGAAAGAACCAGACATAAAACAGGCACAACATCACTCACGTGACCTATTCTTTTATCTCTCTCAGTATCATTGTTACTGTAACACTTCACTGGTGCTCCAATGTTCTGCATTGGCACAGTACACAATACCCAGAGATATGCATGATTGAGTTTCTTCATGGGACAACTAGGCCTACATACAGTAGGCCTATTACAAGCTAATGCACACCATCGACTGTAAGGATTCCACTGAATGACAGCACATAATAGCCCATCAGAGGTACTCAATGACAAATGACAATGAAAAATAGTAAACAACATCTCAGGCCCACTTCAGTGTGACCCCCCCATGAGACGTCAGAGACTCTACCAAGGATGGAGTCTGTGACCCTGAGCAGGAGCGCTGGAGAGTGCGTGAGAGACGCTTGCTAGAGGAACCCTGCAGATCTGGAGCACAGCTGCCGCGGACCAACGAGCCAGAAAAAGGTCCTGAACGATCCAACGTGCCGTGACAGGGGGATTAGCCAATTGAAGGAGAGTGAGAGATGAGAGAGAGAGAGGGATGAATTGAAGTAGCTAAAGAGTTAGCAAGCTCAGGGTGGACAAAGGAGGACGTGTCAGGTTATATCAGGGTGGCACGCTTGCCTTCATGGATGAACTGGAATCAAAGGGCTGACTGACTGGTAAGGGCTTGGGAGTTGCTTGGGAGACTGAAATGCATTGCAACTACAGGTTATGACCAATAAATGGCCGACTGTAGATCAAAGCTATTGCCATCTACACAAAACTTATAAGTGCTTTCCAGTAGTACCATTGTGGGACTGTGTCTTATCCACTCATATTGTCTCATAGACAGTAAGCCACCAACATTTTACCAGCAATCAAACACAGTACTCCATAAAATGCCCAGAATCAAATCCTCTCATCCTAATGCAGTGACAATGACTACTGTCTTTTGGTCATCCCATTTCAGCAGAACAAGAGTTGAGTCTTGCACACACTCCTTCCCTCTCTCCATCCCTCCCACCACCCCATTCCGGGCCAGACTCAGCGCTCTCTCTGTGGAGTCTGGTATCAGCCACTTCCCTCCTTACCTCTGCATGGCCGCCAGGAGACAGGGTCTTGTTACAGCGTTCGCATTTCAGACAGAACCGGTGCCAGTTTTTCCCCAACGAGCTCACCTTCTCCGCTAGAGACAGAGGTGAGAAAGAGCGAACGAAAGGAAGAAAGAAAGAAAGAAAGAAAGAGAGAGAGCGAAGAGAGAGAGAGGGAGCAATAATGTTAAAAGACACCAAGGATACACCAGAGACCACTGATAGTGGAGTTGCAGAAGACAGGAAGGAAAGCTACAACAGGAAGTGAAAAGCACAAGGATTTAGGGGTTCCATGGATCTGTTTCTACCAGATCACATCAGATTCCCTCCATTTACTTAAAGCACTCAGCCTAAAAGGTGTGGGCCCTAAGGCAGGGCCCAGCCCCTGTCTGGTATTTCATAAGAGGACAGAGGACTGTGAGACAGACTACTCCTTCTTCCTACTTCCTTAACCGAGGTCAGATGCTTCCCCTCACGCTGCCAAAGGTTTACAGAAAAACGCAGATGGGATCTTTCATTCTTACTCAGCATACCAGGTTTTGCTCAACACGTAGTGTAAATCACTGCATGATACCCTGCAGTTTGTTGCTGTTTGAGCACTGTGCATATTTTTGAGGTGTTATTGTCCACAAACTTAGTGTAACTCTGGCCTTGTAGAGATGTAGCTGGATATGTTTTTAATTAATATTTTTTTTCTCTTTGTATTTTAAAATAAATTTCTCTACATTGATTTGCATGAACAACAGTGAAAAGGGTGTCAAGAGCATAGCAATCAAGCAAAAATCAGCCAAGAGAGACACCTGAAAAAGCAAATCAGAGACCAGAAATCACCAGTTCATGTTATCAGCCCAAAAATAAATCTTCACCTAGGCCAGTTTTGCAACACATTAACATCTCTGTATTTTGAAATACCCAGGTTTGATGTGGTTAAGGCATAACAAAGAACACACACACACACACACACACATAGTGTGAAAATGTGTAAACTTTGTGGGATCTTCAAAACCCTATGTGACCACACCACACAACAGCTATCTCACAGGTTGGGATTATAACTATGATTAATGGTAATGACTGTTTATGGGTCTAAGTCCTATTTATTAAAGGCTACGTCAAAGGCTATTGTCAAGATAATTATAATAAACTGTGTTTGTAGTGGGGTGTGAATCTTTTGTCTTGTGGAATGTCATACCTTTTTTACACTGCTGTATGTGTGTGGTTGTGTGGTTGTGTGTGTGTGTGTGTGTGTGAGAGAGAGAGAGAGAGAGAGAGAGAGAGAGAGAGAGAGAGAGAGAGAGAGGGAGAGAGAGAGAGGTGTGCTCCCTGGAATTGTGGGCAAAACTCCATAACAAACAGTACATTCAAGAGGAAAATATTCATAACAAAGTTTCACAAGACCAAAGAGGGCATGATGCATGTCAATGTAGTATATCTCACTCTTAGCATCTTAGACATTTTGGTTTAGTTTAAAGGCATTCTTATGACCTTGCCACATTTGATCTTCAACTTAGTGCGCACAAAAACACAAAAGAAACATATTTGTGTTTATTGCTTTGAAATGGAACATTGAGTGTAGTTTCGCATGCTACAAGATCTGTGCAACAACTGTCATTGCACTGAATTGATTTCATTTAACCATTTTGAAGTGCTGTCCAAAGTATAATCTGTAATCACTCTATAGTGAGTGAGTGAATGAGGAGGCAATACAAGAGCGACATCCAAACACAGTCTGTGAATGGAGTGGAGGATGTGATCATTGTCACAGATATGGGTTAGCCACCGTACATTAAAATGACCAGTCTCGTTTATTTTTAAAAATCATGTCTGCCCAGACCACACGGTAATCAAATAATCAGTAATCACATCCTCTGAGCCAGTCACATAATATTAATGAAATTGTTTTAAATAAAGCCGGATTTCAGACTGATATCATTTTACTAAATACATTCATGGAACATTACTGGGTGCTTGTATCTACAGTGAAGAGTGCACATTTAAGTTAAGCTGTAAAGTCACAGATAAAATAACGGATTCTTCAAATTGATGTGGCCTATGCCACATCTATTGTGTTGTCTGCTTCGGCTTCTTTTCCAGACACAGTAAATGAAAGGAGAAATCCTGTGTGAATCAATCCATAGCCCTGTTGTTCAAGGTCACTGAATGCTGTCTGTAGGAAAAAAGATTCAATTTGATTCAACATAGACCAAATAATGAACCAGCAACTAACACAAAGTGAATGGGGCACAGTAACTTACTTTCTTACTTACTTTCATTTCGCTATGCCCCATTCAGTTAACATTGGTTATTGGTTTGTTATTCAGTCTATATCGCATCATTGCATTTTCAGATTCTCTTTTTTACAGACACAATTCAGTGGCCTCGAACAACAGGACTATTGACTGATTCACACTGGATTTCTCCTTTAAGTCAAGTGAATTCCCATTGAATTTATGCACAGGATAAGCTGACAAACCAATGGCAGTGGGGACTGGGTAATGGTTAGTCATGGTAGACCTTGTTCTGTGTTTGACTTTCCTGCTTGACCCTTCAATATATGTCACTGATGAACACTATGACATGCTGTATGTCAATATGCCAATCAATAGAAACATAATCATCCGCAGCAGTGTTCACGGTACTCTTTGTCATAAATGTACATGCCAGTGTCTGAACCGAAAAGCTGAAGTGGTGGTCAAAAAACACAAAGATTAACAAATGCAAGTATGGCTGAACATGATTAGATAGTTGGAAATGGCTTCATTAACTGGGAAAAAGTGGAGTTTATGCTTCACTTGTTTGGCACCTATGTCTGCCCTATGATGACCTTCTGGAATCAAATGAACCAAACAATTTAAACTCTGTTTAATTGAAAGGGAGCCTATGCACAGCAAGTAGTACCAGCAGCTACTCTGAAACACAGCCAAAAGTGCCCTCCCACCTTGGCCAGGACTTTTGAAAGATAGATTGTTGTCCCGACCAGTTAAGCAGCTCATTTGATTTTGTTATCCTTCTGCATTAGCCAAAGAAGTGACATGTTTTTTTTCTGTGGATATGTTTTTTGAAGGAGAGCATGCTTTATGAGCTTCTAATGCATTGTTGGTTATAACTACTTAAACTGTTACCAGAGCCTGAACAGCCTACATTCCTGAGACTCTATAGTTGTAGTGTGAGTGTGTGTGTGTGTGTGTGTGTGTATGTATGTGTGTAACTGTGCGGATGTGAAACAACCACCAGACACCATAGACAAGAAAAGACAGAGACAGAATGAATTTTGAGCTGTGTCTCGCTCAGTGGGGGGTCCCTGTGGTAAACATTACTGATGCTGTAAACCAGGCACTGACAGACGTCAGCTCTGGAATCCCACCATTCAAACCATTCTCGCAATGGTTAGACCCCATCCAGGAGCCAATGTCCCCAGCAGAGGAAGAAGTATTCGTGCTGTCCCAAGGTTTCCAAAGACTTTATGTAACCCTTTCCCCAGTTTTTCTTTCATGGTTTCAAGGGACATTTACGGGTTCGGAGGCTTAGGAGGATAGTAGCAGAATACTTAGAAGCAGGCATCAATAGCGGAGCTGCCCACACACAAAAAAGCCTTTGGCACAAGAGGGATGGGGTCAGCTTACCTGACCTAGTGCAACAAAAGCTACCCATTAAACTGCAGTTCATAGCGACATAGCCCCCAGCCTAAGAACGTCAACTTTAAAGAACAAAGTCTGAACAAATACGCTTTTGGGTTACATAATTTCTAGGCTTCAGTGACTTGCCTTTGCAGTTAAAATCGAAAGAATTGGGCTATAGGTCTGTGGGCTTGAATTAATCTCCAGAAACATGTGCAGTATTTGGGCTTTTATGTTTTTTCAAGCAGTGGTAATATAACAACACACGGATGGATTATTATTTGGCAAATTTTATGTTAATGCTCAGACAGTGGAAATGTATAATTACTTACCGAAAAATACAGGCTTTTCGCAACGAGGACACTTGGACGTCATTCTGCTGAAACTTCCTTGCCGACGTAGCGGTCCACGCGTAAATTCCAGTGGACACCTGTGAAAACGATTAACGGCGAGCGGACGACCCGCGTCGCGCCTCCGAGTTTATTTAGTAGTACTAGAGCAGAGTCCCGCCTTCGACTGCCTCCAAGGCAATGTGATAGGCTATTGGCATATCATGGAAACTCCATTGGTACGTCACTCAATTATTACAAAAAAAATAAAAATCTCTGGAATTTCTTATAGACATGTCAAGATGCAATCATCTCAATTTATAGCTTTCTGTATTCGTCGCGATTACAGATGGGCAGAAAGGCTAATGCACTAGACGTAGCATCTGTTGGATTTAGATCTTTTGTTACTTTTACTGCTGGACACTCACTCTTATCTGGCTGTATTTTCACAGACTAGTGCTGTTCACAACAAGCCTTAAACCAGGTGCATCTTTTTTTCTTACAAAGGAATGTTTACAACAACCACTAACTGGATGTCTCTGAGCCAGTCCACTCATATCCGCTTCATTGTAGAGTTCTCAGTGTGATATCTATGTGTGAGTGATCTTGGTACAGATGTTCATCTCCAAGCCAAGCTTGAATGTACTCTAAATTTAGACATTTAGAACACAATGTCTTACAAGAGAATTCCCGGTGTGTGTTTTACACTGCCCGCGATAAAGTTTATTTGTCTGTTTTTGTGAGTTTTTTTCTCCAGTAAGCTCAATTTCCTTGTGGTCTCACAAGATTAGTTTACATCCACATCCCTCACCCCTATTGTTCCATAAGATGAAAGGCATTTGCTAATAGCTAGGCGGCAGGTGAACGCACACTGTAGCCAAGGATTCTGGAGAGGAGCGGTGCCCTCTTGAGGATGATACATCTTCATCCAAAAGTAGTTATTTAAAGAATATTTGTTTAAAACCAAACTCCCTAGAAGTGCAAATTCAGAAACCTTCATTGGTTGTGAAGAATATATAAATATATAAATCCTTACACCCGATAAATAAACTTGCAGTGGTGCCAATTAAAGGAGAAATACAGTGTGATTCAACCCATAGACCTGTTGTTTCAGGTCACTGAGGGCTCTGTGTCAGAATAAGAAGAAGAAAATTTGAAACAACATAGACTGAATAGTAAACCAGCAGCTAATGATAACTGAATGGGACATAGGAGAATGAAACTGAGAATGGGTGTCCCATTCAAATAGTGTTAGCTGCCGGCTATTACTATTTGCTATATTGTATCAATTTTCCTCATTCTTTTTCCTACTGACAGCACTCAGTACCCTCGAACACCAGATTTTTCCTTTAATGCAGAAGGTTCTTAGCCTGACAAGCCAGACTATAACATCAAAATATATTATCTGGACATAACTGACAGACCGGGCTCAAACCTTGGGGAAGACTCAATAATTGTCTTTCAAACTGCCCCTGCAAGCAACAGGAAAGCGTCAACAAAACAGCAAATATGGCATTCTTTGAAACTGACAATTTGGCTTTTTCTGCTCAACTTGCAGGAAAAGTCCAACGTATCCAAAGTCGATGCCAAAGCCGATTCAAGCAAATGTTGTTCGGCCACAGTCACCTTAGCTTTTTTGCTCCATCACAGCCCTGTTGTCATTGTGCTTGTTCTGGACAGACCAGGTTGTGTGAGTGAATCCTTGTTTGGTAGCCTTCGAGGCCTCATGCGTTGACATTATGCTGGGCCTCTTGGGTATGTGGCTGGTGACACATCCCTGTCATCCTGACTCCACCTGTTCACAGACTTTCATTCAAATCTGCCATCAGAAGTTCACCTTTTTGAATATGGCGCTAGTCTCTGCAGGCCTATGAAATGTACAGAAAATCATTCTCAGTGTCATGGTTATGAAATAGCACTCCATTACAATCACAGACAGCTTAATATATGTGCCAGTCTTAACTGAGAACAATTTCATGTATTGAGCTCTTGGTTGAGGTAGTCTCAGTACAGCTTGTGGTCAGCTTCGCATTGGACACTGCTGTAAATTATAGATGGCTCCCCCTGTTGTCCGTCAGCTGAACTGCAGAAAGGCAAGGGAAGGCATTACATTTTTATTTGTATTCTTCTGTCATTTAACTGCATAACTTTTTCTAATCTAACATGGTATGCCATCATATGAGCAAAAGGTAAATTATTATAACAGTGACAGTTGTGAATATGATGTTTTATTATCAGCTAGAAAAATCAAAGGAACTGATACTGGACTTTACTCAGAAAATTTGTGTTTTTCCATCTCCCACTGCCATATCTTTAAATACCCAACTAAATACCAACAAAATATGGTGATCTCAAGCAAAACAATCCACATCAATGTGATGACAAAAACACAGAGACTCACTGGTGTGCAATTTCAGCTTTCTTGAACTGGACACTAGCATACTGGACGTCATCCCCATGACCTCCAGCTGTTTCTCTGACGAGGACATCACCCTCTGCTCCTCCTGCAGCCTCCTCACTGGGAAAACCAACAGGTCTGCTTTTACCAGACCTTTGGAAGTCAATGGTTGAGTAAAGGGCATCACTCTGAGCTGTTGTCTCCTGAAAGAAAATATTCAATGTCAGTCTATACAGGGGTTCTCAAACTTTATTGGGCTGGGGACCCTCATGGAGCAGAAATTTATTCAAGGACCCCTCACAATGGCAACAAAAATGTAACCTTATAAGATTATAGGTATTTGTTCTTTCAAATAATTTTGAACGGTTCATTAGCTAATGCAGAAGGATAAAAACATATTTAGCTAACACCAAATTAAGGATTTTAATTTAATTTTAATTATTGTTCTTGCATTTGGCAAAACTTGACAGTGCAGGACTCAAATCTTCTGTCAAATCTTTTTTTGTTTTATATAACTAACAGTAACCCATATCTATTTAGCTTGCAGTTAACATTAATGCCTAAGGAAAGTGTTTTGACAGGCTAATTGTCACTATTGTTATGCTGGTGGGAGTAATGAGCACAATGTGATTGGGCTCTACACTGATCTCTGGTATTTTTCTGTCTATAAAAGAAATTTATACTTTGTAGCAAACTTTTTCACAGACCCACCAGCAACGTGCTGTGGACCCCTGTTTGAGAACCAATGGTCTATAGCAGTTATAAGAGACTGCTCTCTCACCTCATGCCTCATCTGTGCTTTCCATACACTTTTCTTGAAGTGTCTGAGGAGAACAAAGAAAATCCAAGTCAAATTGAAAGTAGATGAGTGTAACCCGTAACATGTGACCCATAACCAAATATAATATATTTGTATATGTAATATATATTAACTCAGCTCCATTAGTTTACTTGATAACACTGTTTCAAGAACATCATCACATCAAACTTTATGTTGTCTTTGTGTGTGTATCTGTGTGAACAGCACATTGAGCTGCCATTTTGTGCTAAAAAATAGTACTGAATGAATAAATTGCTTACCTGATATAAAAGAGAATACAGAGAAGTCCAACTATTCCACCGGCTGTAACTCCGGTGGTCACAGATACAGAGATGACTGACTGCCTGTCTGTTAAAGAGAATATACATGTTCAATTCGATCACCATCAAAACATCATAAAGAGGAAATGGAAGAGATACCTGCTACAGTTACTGAAACAGTTGAGGAGTGGTCAGCCCCATAGTCACTCTTGGCTTCACAGTAGTACAGCCCCTCATGCTGGGATCTGACTCTAGTGATGTAGAACTGTTGTCCTGATCCTACTGGAGTGGACTGATTCACCTTAAACCATGTGTAGCTCTTCACAGGTGGGTTAGCGTCACTGATGCAGGTCAGACTGACATTACCTCCTTCAGTCACTACAGCAGTGTCAATGAGAATGTTTGTATTTCTTGGGAGGTCTAAAAAAAGGGTTATTATTGAGTCACATTACCAATATTACTGAGGGAATCAAAAATACACAGACATTCAACAGAAGAAGAAGAAGAAGAAGAAGAAGAAGAAGAACAACAACAACAACAACAACAACAACAATAAATGTCTGCTTAGATATATCACTGTTGTCTACAATAGGCACAGAAAAAGATGCAGGCTTTACATTAGAAAAAGAAGAAGAAGAAGAAGAAGAAGAGGAAGAAGAAGAAGGAGAAGAAGAAAAAGAAGAAGAAGAAAAATATGTAGAAGAAGAAGAAGAAGAAAAAGCAGAAGAAGAAAAAGAAGAAGAAGAAAACGATGTAGAAGAAGAAGAAGAAGGAGAAGAAAAGGCAGAAGAAGAAAAAGATGTAGAAGAAGAAGAAGAAGAAAAAGTAGAAGAAGAACAACAACAAAAGGAAATTTCAGTTTAGACTACAGTGGACTGTGTATCTAATATCTTAGGTGTACCATGTCATTGTCTACAGTGTGTGTATATCACACTTACAAAGATTCACGACTGGGGATGAAATATGAGCATGTTTACTGACAGCACATGTATAGTTCCCCTCATAGTTCCTGCTGAAGTTCTTGAGTAGAAGAAACTTGCTGTCACTACGACTGTTTTCTATTCCATTCCGCATCCATATGAATGATACATTACCATCTAGCACGCAAGTGGTGTCACAAGTTAGGATCAAAAGGTCGTCTGGAAATATTTCAATTTTTACCCTTAAACCTAAAACAAATGAGTGATGTGTTCACAACTTATTCACAATTTCTTGGAAAACTCTTGGAAATACAAGCATAACAGAACATGACTGTTCATTACCTGTGACAGACAACGTAACTCCTTGTTCAGTAGGTTGAAATTTCTCATTAGACATTGTTGTTCTACAGTAATAAATCTTGGCATCTGATTTAGTCAGATTCTTAATTCGCAAATTATATTTATGACCATTATAGTCCACATAGACTCGGTCCTTATAAAGTGGATCCGATGTGACTTCATTCTCACTCCATTTTGTTGCATATAACCAGGAGACATTTGTATTTGTATAAAAGCAGGACATGTTCACTGAAGATCCCTCCAAAGCACAGATTGCAGGTGAGTAACTGATCCATGATGCAGAAACAAAAACACCTTCAAAAAACAGTTGACAAAAAAAAACATCACCACAAACTTTTTCTCTGTCTAAACAGGTCTGAACAAATGTAAGTTAAATATAAGTTAAAGGAATTGACATTACCTTGGATAATTGCTCCAAATACCGCACAAAGCTGGTAGCTGGCAGTTCTCACCATCCCTTTTAAGCTCTGGGCTATTTTGTAAACTACATGAAAGAATAGGATTGTTGTAGGATGCACTGCTAAGTTCAACTTCACAAATCCATCACATGGGAGTTAAATGACACTGACAAGCTGTTTTTAGCTAGCACTCCAAGCTGTAACATGTAATTCTTAATGATAAATAGGAATTGATTAGCTTACTCTCTTGAGCTGGTCCTGTATGCTGTCTGAATCTAGATGGTAAGTGACAAGCTCTGATGCAGAACTAAGCTCTTACTGAAACTACCACTGTCCCTGTGGTTGAAGAGAGTGCTGTTTATGCAAAATGTGTTATTTCACTTCTTTTTTCCATAAGACACAGTAAGATTTGAATACTTCTTTTGAAAATTAAATGCAATTATATGTAATGCTATATATATATATATATATAAATGTACACAACCAAATGCATTGATTACATTGCACACTCATTCATAATAAATCAATCAATCAATCTCACACACAGCAACTGAAAATGCATTTCAACAAGGCAAAAAATGTTGCCCTATAGTTGAACCACAGCTGTGGACAGCTTTGAGGATCAGCTCTCTCGCTTCCCACTCAGATTTTCTCGCACAGACCAGGGCACACTTAGCCAGGCTAGTGCCACCTAGTGCTTCAATTTGTCATTGCTGCACCACTGCAGTCAGAGGGCCAGGTGTAAGCTTCGATTTGCATCGTCCCTGAGCTGGGACGGGCCAATCAGCGAGCAGAGGGAGGGCTGAAAGCAATAACGTTGAGTTCAAACGATGTGTTCCAGCACGTGACATACAGTAGTGATTGGTTGAAGCAGAATGTATTTGCCCACGTCGAATGAACAAATGCCAGTTGAATTGCACGAAGTGAAAGCGGCTGATGCATCAGGCTAGGGCACACTAGCCTGATTCTGACACATACTGATCTGCTATGCATCTCAGTCTGGCCAGTAGGCCTATCTCCACTTCCTCCTGTTTGCCTGAGATATTGAACCAATCAAAAACTGGCTTAACATGTTTTGCTTTAAATTGTGACGCATCCTGGTTTCAGACTCATTCACTTAGCTGTTGTCAGGTCATGTCACTTTTTACCCAGAAAGCCTTGAGCCATGAACGCACTGGCAGTTTACAAACTCTGTAAATGAAGGGATTTTCTAAAAGTTTTAATTAAAAAGCGAGCATTTTGAGTGTTTTTAACTCCTGTTTAACCTTTGTGCCCTAGACTATTTTCTAAGTAATTTCACTACCTTTACTTTTAAGCTCTTATCCCAGTTGTTACAAGGCCCATCAACACATGCTATGTCTTGATTTTTTCAGGGCTATCCAAATTTGGCAGTGTTTGATGTGACATTACTTACACGTGGCTTACATCAGCCTTAAATGTAAAAGAAAAGTCCGCTTCAACCAAAATTTTGCTCCCAATGTTTTTGTTTTATTATGACTGTAACGTTTCGGGCCCCCAACCCCTCCAAATAATTTTTCCTTTGGTCCTGCTCCCAGTTTAAGATCCTGGATGTGCATGCTTTGACTGCACTCTGCTTACATCAGCCTTAGAATCAAGAAAAAAATGTTTCAGTCTTATAAGCACATCTATCTTTTTCACCTTTGGATAGAGGAGGTTGGAATCTGGCAATATAAGAATCATGATAGTGGGATACTGTATGGCTTTATAATTTAAAAAAATATATGTGCTCATTTTCATATTTTATTGGACAGAGAAGAATGGGGTGCAATAGACACAAAGCTGCATGATATAAGGTAAGTTTGTTTTTTTACACATAAAGCCTTGTTTTCTGATTGTATATGATGAAATACAATGGTTAGGATCCAAATTTTGGCAAATACCACTGCCCTAAGAATTTTTGGAATTTTAAGTTGTTACAGTGGTAGTGTAGCTGTTAAGAAACCTGGCTGGTGTGCAAGTAGCCTGGAAAGTTGTGGGTTCAAATCCCAGCTGCCACTGTTGTGCCCTTGAGCAAGGGTCTTAGCCCTAAGTTGCTCTGGGGGAGACTGGCCCTGAACAATTGATAGGTGACAAAATGTACAATAAGCTGCTTTGGATAAAATGTGAAGTATAAATGCACCCCCCAACAACAGAATGGCTGCTTAGTTGCACTGCTGCAATCTTTCCTAAAATTAATTAAACTTTTGTTTGTAAAGACGTGAAACTCTGAGTGGTCCATAATGTTCACTGATACACTGACACAAAATCTCTGAAAGACAATAGTGACTTTCATCATTCCCAGTGATTTTAATATCTCCTGTAAACTCATCCAACTCTCTCACATGGCCTCTCATCTCTCGTTTACATTCGTTTTTCTTGCAGTGTCTGGCCTAAATGGGCCTAAATGGGTTTGTTTCATCATTTTTCACTTGCTGACACAATTGACAAGTTTATTCACTTGCTGACACAATTTAGAGTTCACCGCTTTACACAGCGTGAGAATTGCCTCTCACCACTTCCCATCTCTAAGACAGATCACAGCACATCACAACAAAAAAGTCCCTATGCATTCTCAATGCTGCCTGTATCCATTTCACTATAGGTCCACTCTGGTGTAAAAATAGCCAAATGGACGCTATTTTTCATTACACTTATTAACTTTGTTTAACTCCCTGAGGAGAGTTTGGTTGCTTTCTACTGAGATATTTTTCCAGCCCTAGCTTCATAATGCTTGTAGTTTTTGTGAAGTTGAACCCTGGTCTAACTAGCTACATTCATCTGGGATGTCTAACAGTGTCTAACTTTTACAAACTGATAATCAACTGCATCACCAGTCTGAGACTGAAACTGTAAATGTGAATTTAGGCCACACATTCTTCTGACTGCATTTTTGCATAAATTTCTGGTATTAACTGGCAATTCACCAATGCCAGTTTTTTTTATTTCAAAAATATGTCCTGCCATCATGTTGATATGTGTTTGTGTGTGTGTGTATACAGGCCCACTGTTTATTTGTGTGTGTGTATGTGTGTGTCTATAAGTCTGAGAGAGAGAGAGATAGCGAGAGAGAGATTAGGCGGGTTGGTATATATCCCCACTGGGATTCAGCCTATGTGTCTGGCAAAAGGAATAAAAGCTTGTTTTCTGTTTCTATTTCTGTTAGTATTTTTACAGTATTTATTCAGATTTTTATTTATTAGTTCCCCTCTCAGAAGATTATATCACAAAATATTAATGCCTGTAAGGTCCACATGCTTAAGTAGACAAAGTATCACATTACTTTTATGAAGAAAGTGTGTTCGTGTGTATAATTAAGCTATACATTAAGTATAAATAAGCTACTCTTATGGAAAACTATATATTTTTTGTAAACAAAAAAATATAAATAAAAAAACACTGCTCTGGGTTAGCGTGTTTCACCTCACTGTGCGCTGTGAATGTGTGTCCCTAATTGAGGGGTGGGTTAAATGTAGAGACAGGATTTCCCTCGCGGCACATAGAAAAGAGTGTATACTTATAGTTACACTTACTCCTAGATGCGAGTGTGGCTGATGAACACTTTCAGCGCTTGATTTAGTAGCTACTACTCATTGAATGCTCTTAATGACATCTAGCATAGTTAACTGGTGCCGATTAAAACTGTCTCCCTCCAAAATAAGTTGGCTTTCAAACGAGCTGGCACTGGCAATATAAAAAACAGACTCACACTGTGCGTCAATCACAGCACAGCATTGCTCGAACGGAATCCTCCCTCCCTGAGGCTACAAACTTTGTGCATTTCTGAAACCTGTCTTTCAATACCGGAGGAGTCTATTTGTTGGACTGACAGTCCATGTACCCAAAGACAACGCGAAGAAATAAATAATATCCATCGACCTAGCCAATAGAAATTCGCCGTTTGACCTAGGCGGAGCTCAGAGACACAAACACACCATTCAGAGAATAGCCATGCTGAAAACGCGGAAGAAACGATGGACACCTCATAGCTGAGACTGGAATACCTGTGAGTAAGAGTACTATGCAGTGTATTTTGAGTGAAAACATAAGATGCCATTCTTAAGTAGCCAAGTGCAACCTTAATCTTCAAAGCTCTATGATTTTCTTTTTGGCGAGGTTGCTGCTCAGGCGGCTTGGCTTGGATGGGTGTCTCACACACAATTTCTGTTTGTTTATAAAATCTGAATTGCAGTTACGCTATTTTGTATCAAGTATCATGGACGTCGTAAACATCCAGGTCCCAAATCAATCTACCTAGTGTACGTCGTGTACAATAACGCATGTATCCAACAGTTTTGCCATGTTTTCGGTTAAAGTCTATAGCATACTATTACTCTCCCACAGCTGCTGCCGCCGTCGTCTGTTT
The DNA here is from genome assembly GCA_015244755.2 of Tenualosa ilisha. Lineage (NCBI taxonomy): Eukaryota > Metazoa > Chordata > Actinopteri > Clupeiformes > Clupeidae > Tenualosa > Tenualosa ilisha. Next base: position 55,056 of record PYXC01000951.1, on the reverse strand, counting down.
GAATCGACGTTGTTGTATCAAATACTTTAACTTGTTATGTTTGCTGTTGGTAGGCTGGCCTACTACGTTTTGCAAGTCTTTTACTGCAAGTGTTTGTGCGTCACTGTCTGTGCGTAATTTCTAATTTTACTGTCTGCTCTGTCTGCTACTGTCACTTACTGTGTATTATTCTGTATGCCAACCACCAGTTTTCGAAGGGACATTAACAAGCCGCCTCAGTGTGGTAAAGAGTTACTGTCAGCAGTAACAGTAGACCTACATCTGTATTTTTTTTTCCAGCAGTGAGGGAGGACTGCCGGTGGCCATGTCTTCCAAGGCAGAGTCCTGTCTGGTGGCCTTGCCTCGTTGGGAGATTGCCATCTACTGGGTGCTCTCTCTGGGCTCCCATCTCTACTCCTTTTATGAGCTGCACAGATTCTGCAAAGGTAAAAGAAACGTCAATCAAGATATTGATCAAGATCAAATCAAATCAAGATATTGATTTTTTTTATTAGGGCTGGGCGATAAACCCTTATATCAAAATCACATTTAATTGACTTAATTGATATATATAAATATGAGCAACAGGGGCAAGGAAAAACTCCCTTATGTTTAGTTAGTCTAGGAAGAAACCTTGGGCAGATCCACGACTCAGTGGGGTTAACCCAACTGCCAGGAGTCATGCAGGAAAATTACAATCAGTAGTAACCATGATAGACTACAAGTTGTCTGTGGTTTTGGCTAAGGTTTATAATAGTTGAACCTTGTTTATTACCTTATTTTAGTAGTATCCCACTTTACATTACATGGTAGTCAGTCCATAGGTGGTTATCAGGAATTATGGCTGGCCAGACATAGTGTTAAACTCAAGGAGTGAGATGGGTCATGGGGGTAACAAAAAGGGTCCATTTGACAGTGCCATTGTGAGGGGAGTCAGTCACAAAGCCTCAGGGAAGAGGAGTCAGTCCTGGCATGGGTGTCTAGTAAGGGGGAGGGTGAGGGTGAGAGGAGTCCGCCAGAAGAAGGCAGGGATGACACTCAGCATAGATGATTGTGGACAGAGGAAGCAAATGAATTAGGCCAGGCTCACACATCAGTGAGCAAAGTGTCTTGCTGGACCACATTTTCAGACCCAGGCAGCCGCAAAGCAAATGACTTGTGTGGTATGGAAGTTTCAGTTAAGTTGACACTCGACACACACGACACATATATCTGTGTAAGCAACTGAAAGTTCAACAAAACATTTAAGCATGAAGAAAAAAAAATATCACACCTTTCTGCAAGTCAGTAAATGAATTAAAATATTTTATTTTTATTGAATTAATATTTCATTATGATAATGTTTCAATATTTGTTTTTGTTAGTTCTGTTGGAAGTGTTAAATGTTACCAATACATTTCCAAAGGCATAACTGGTAGGAGGATGAAGATGTGGGTCTAAGGTCAGCATTGAGCTGTAGGCAGAGATAGTTTAATGCTATAGGCTGCTGTAGTGGTATGGGCATGGAGGTGTGCCAAGGGCTTTTAGGAGAACACCTGGGTGCAGCTTCATATTTGCGTACCCAGTGTACAGCATGTGTCCATGTCAGCATAAATTCTCAAGATGTCAGGTAAAATTGGAATTATTATGTAAACTGTTGAGTTTTACATACCTACACCTGTGCGTTATGCAGTCTGTAACATTGTACGGTAGCCATCGCTTCATTTAAGTCAGCTACTGGCACTAGATGGCACTGTGGTTCAATATAACACTACAACCTGTGCGTGCGTCTGTGTGTCTGTGTGAGTTTGTGACTAATTCCAAATCCATCTCCTGCCCCTTGTCCTTCTCTGGCTGTGTTTGAGTGCTTGCGTGCAGCATCCACTACTTTGAATGTCATTCCAAATCAATTACTGGGGAGAGGGGGTTTGTCCTTAAAGTACTCCCATGAATCAGCAACCGTTATAATTATTTATTTTTTAATGAAACAGCCCGCAATATACACACACAGACACAGTAGGAGGCAACAAGAGGTAGCCAGGTATAACCAGACACAGAGAACACTTCGTTTGGAAGTAACTGCTACAGCCAGGCGAATCCAAGCTAGTTGAGAAATAGCCCAGTCATACATGTTAACTGGTCCCCTAAGTTCCCTGTTCCATCAGAACTAGTCAATTTGCTCCATAGAGCATCCTACTGTGCTAATTTTATTGAGAGCAGGTTTCTTTCCACAGTGGTGACTGTGGGGCTCCACTTGAAGTTACACTGTAGAACATGTAGTGTAGAGCTTGGAACAGTTAAAGTCCTCTGTGTATGCGTGTGTGTGTGTGTGTGTGTGTGTGTGATAGAGAGAGAGTGATGGAGTGAAAACTAGAGAGAAGGACAGAGGGTTGTGTATGCCTGTGTGTTTCTGTCTGTTTGTACCCTGCATCTATTGTCGTTTGCAGTGTGTGTAGCCTGCTGCTGCACCATGCGGGAAAGCCTTCTGTTGGGGTGATGTAAGCTCCAGCCAAAGGAGCGAGAGAGAGAGAGAGAGAGAGGATGAGTGAGTGAGTGAGAGAGAGTGATAGAAGTTTGAAAGAGAGAGAAAGAGAGGAGAAAGCTGAAACAATAACAGGCTGACACTGCATTGCAGAGTGTAAGGTGGGGAAGAGAGAGAAGAGAGAGGGAGGAGATGGAGTGAGACAGAGACAAAGAGAGGGAGGAGTGGAGACCTGTGGTGAAGCAGTGGGATTCCCTGAGATTAGTCAGCATTACAGAGAGAGAGAGAGAGAGAGAGAGAGAATGTGAGAGAGAGAGAGAGAGAGAGAGAGAGAGGTGGGGCCCAAAAGCCCTGTGCTGAGCAGAGATGTGTGAAATCTCTCTCTCTTTCTCTCGCTCTCTCACACACACACACACACACACACACACACACAAACATAAATGAACACATGCATTCTTTCACATAAATGCATGCATACATACATCAACAAAGGGACATAGATTTCTAATTTTGTCAAAACAACAGACAATTTTTGGGGGTACGCAAAATACACACAAACACATTTCTATGGAAAGAACACTCTGGGTCCTACCATGCACATGGCACACTGTGCTTTTTGCGACTGACGCAAGCTGTCAGTGCTGTCTTCGTACCAGTGCATCATTCGGTTTTGCACTGGTCATTCGGCAATGCAGGTTGTCTAGATAAGAGCCGTGTCAACTGAAGCAGGAGGTGTGGTCCAGTGAAGAGCTTACATTCTGCTATTGTGTGGTCAATCTGTGACTGACCGAGAAAAACTTGGTTGGAGACGGATAGTGTATTACTAAAAAGCTATTTTATGGGCGTAGAGTGCTTTGCGATATGGAAGGGAGTGCACAATGCATGCAAGCTTTGCTTCTGTCATCTACAGGAATGCTTTGCAATGCTTATTCATCCAAAACCACAAATTAGGCTGCAACAAAAAAAAAAATATTGCAATGGAAAAATCTTTATGCTGTCCATGAGGATGTGCTTCACCATTGGCTATGCTATGCCAAAAAATATATATACATGTAAAGACTGAGACGTGAAAGATTGATTTGTTAAAGTAGCCTTTCACATGTAGAAAAACAAGTGAGATATTGGAGTAGGCTACCGTCTTCTTCCGATCCCTTGGAAATCCCCTTTGACAGCATAGGCTATTTATTTAAAAAGCGATGCTTCCTTCTTTGTATTTCATTGCTGACAAACAGAGGATAGCTCATGTTTTCTTTCCAAAAAAAAAACAAACGAAATCACCTTAATCTATTTATTGTGTAGACTTTAGTTATTTATCTTCGTTATTAAATCATGTGTGTACGATGCTTCAAATTCATTTTTTTAAGTGCATCAACAAGGTGGGTTTTGAATGGTAGCGGTGGTAGCATAGCGGTTAAGGAACCTGGCAAGTGCAAGTAGCCTGAAAAGTTGTGGGTTCAAATTCCTGCTGCCACCATTGAGCCCCTGAGCAAGTGCCTGAGCAAGGCACTTAACCCCTCTACTCTAGGGGAGACTGGCCCTGAACAATTGATAGTTGACAAAAATGTAAGTTGCTTTGGATAAAAGCGTCTGCTAAATGCATAAATGTAAATGTTAAAGGTAGAAAGCCCGTTGGTAAAATACCATCCACCCTACGATTGTGCGCTCCTGGCTCTTAAAGGCAATGGTAGATAACTCTCTCATTGGTTAATTCCACGTTACACAAAAAAACACCCATTATTAACTAAGTAGCAGAAGTCCAACCTATTTCAGTGTTATATCGGGCGCATGTTTTTCCACCATCAAAATATTGTCCTGCCAGGCTACCAGCCTGCGCCCCACACAGGTGAGAAGGTGCTTCCGACTACGGTAATAGAGACACCTTTCTGTATAATTTGCAACAGATTTGTGACCTTGTGACTCATTTATGTAACATACCATGTTCTGTAGGACCCAAGGCATCCCTCATAGAAAAGTACATTGCATGCACACAGCACTTAAACATACATATTCAAACTATATTCATGTATAACTCAAAAGTTTCACCTGCTGTCTGCAGGAGCATTGCAGTTCATTTTCTGTTCATGGAATAGATGATTGATGTGGGCAATTCAACTATGTTTTGTCACTCCTCATTAAACTGTGTCATTATGGTATTTGTAGAACATGAGCGTGGGTTGGACAGAGAGCTCCCCCTGGAGAAAGGCTTTCTCATCAGCGGCCTAAGAAGGGTAAGAGGAGCCCTATGGGGAATGGGATTGTGCTGTGCTGGAGGCAGTACCACTCTATTAAGCCATAGAAGCGTACATGTTTTTTACCCACAGTGCACTGTGTTGATGAATGTGTTGCACAGTAAGGCAGGCAATAGAAGTTTAATAGGCCGTGGCAGTGTTTGCCTTAAGACTGCCATTGCAAGTGAGTTATGACATACTTATATAAGGTCATTAGAAAACGAATAAATTGAGACAAACTAAGGAATAACATTATTGCTGTTTGTTGCAAGGTTAGATATAGTGCAGTGTGATGTTCAGTGTAGAGCAGTCAGTCTTTAGCTCTTTTGATATTTGGATGTTGAAGCACATCTCCTTGTGAATGTGTCAGTACTCTGCCTCTCAGGATGCAACAGATCTCTGTCAGTGTTCTGCCTCTCAGGATGCAACAGATCTCTGTCAGTACTCTGCCTCTCAGGATGCAACAGATCTCTGTCAGTGTTGTGCTTCTCAGGATGCAACAGATCTTTGTCAGTATTCTGCCTCTCAGGATGCAACAGATCTCTGTTAGTGTTCTGCCTCTCAGGATGCAACAGATCTCTGTCAGTGTTCTGCCTCTCAGGATGCAACAGATCTGTCAGTGTTCTGCTTCTCAGGATGTAATAGATCCCTGTCAGTGTTCTGCTTCTCGGGATGTAATAGATCCCTGTCAGTGTTCTGCTTCTCAGGATGCTAATGGTCTCTGTCAGTGGTGTTCTGGTTCTCAGGATGATACCAAAGATCTCTGTCAGTAGTGTTCTGGTTCTCAGGATGATACCAAAGATCTTTGTCAGTGATGGTCTGGTTCTCAGAATGATACCAAAGATCTCTGTCAGTGGTGTTGTGGTTCTCAGGATACCAAAGATCTATGTCAATGGTGTCTCCCAAACCCAGTTACTAACTAGTTAGCAACTTGAGTGTTTGGCAGTAGGCAATTACACTGCAACCCCTAAAGTTGCTTAACTTAGTTAGTAACGATGGTGTTGGTTGAACGAACCCGTAGTTCTCAAAATACTGAAGATCTCAATTAATGGTCTTCTGCTTTTGTTAGGATGCTAAAGCTGAGCTCTCATTTAGTGATGTTATGTTTCTCAGGATGCTGCAGACTTTGAGTGGAGCTTCTGGAGTGACTGGGCAAAAAAGTCCTTACTCTTGTCTCTGTTTGGCCATGCTGTCGCGTCCAGGCTGGCCAGTATCTATCTACCTCAGGTAGCCACAGCCAACCTCATCTGTTACACCGTTTTCATTAAACAAGACATCTCTCCTCCAGTCCAGCACATTGACAGGAAACTGTGTCATGTTTAGTTTTGTCTAGTTTTTTCGTCTAGACATTTTGTACCCATAAAATAAGTGTGTGTGTGTGTCTGTGTTTTAGTGGCATCTTGCTATACTCACAGTTTATGGATTGCTGGCTGCCTGCAACCTGCTGGGGCTTAGGGGTGTGGCTGTCCTGATGCTCCAGCTGACCCTCTCATTGGCTGTTGCTCAGCTACATAACCCCGCCCTTTGCTGGGGCTCCTCCCTCCTGCTGCTCTCCACACTTCACATCAGTAGTCTACAAGACATCCAGGTGAGAGGTGTGTGTGTCTGAGAGAGAGAGAAACAGATAAAGCATTTTGTGTGTGTGTGTGAGAGTGAGAGAGAGAGTGTGTGTGTGTGTGTGTTTGTGTTTGTGTGTTTGTTTGTGTTTTTAAAAGGGTGAAATAGAGAGAAAATGATGAGTGAATTACAGAAGAGAAAGAAGGATGAGTGAATTTGTGTGTGTGTGTGTGTGTGTGTGTGTGTGTGTGTGTGTGTGTGTGTGTGTGTGTGTGTGTGTGTGTGTGTGTGTAGGGAGAAAGCAGGTGGGTCAGAAAGTGGATTTACAGAGAGAGTTTCCAGGGTGAAGCCACCGCCCTTCTCTTCCTCTCTGTATCTGCAGAGGTCTGCAGGGGGAATGTAGATGGGACTGATTTCTCCCCCCCCTCTCTCTCTCACACACACACACACAGACACACACACACACACACACACACACACACACACACACTCCCTTCCTCTGCATCCCTTGCCATCCAATATACAATCTGTCTGTCTCACTTATTGTTTTTGACACACACATAACCCTCCCACACCAACCCCGCCTTTCTCTACATATCTTGGCCTCCAGTACACAATCTGTCTCACTTTTTCTCTCTCTCTCTCACACACACACACACACACACACACACACACACACACACACACACACACACACACACACACACAAATAAAGCAATGCCTGGTACACTGTCCTGAGGACATCGAGAGATTTCCTCAGATTGTGTTTGGTTTTTATCCTTAAAGGTTTTTTTTACTTTGCCACCATCACAGCCCTGGTCTGTACTGCACTGCCAAAGGAAATATACTGGAAGTGTGGATGATGAAATGTACTGACAAGTGTTTACATTATAACAACAGACCACAACAGGAGTGTGTGTGTGTGTGTATGTGTGTGTGTGTGTGTGTGTGTGTGTGTGTGTGTGTGTGTGTGTGTGTGTGTGTGTGTGTGTGAGAGAGAGAGAGAGAGAGAGAGTGAGTTTGTGTGGTATGTGTTTGTAGTGTGCATGTGTGTTCATGTCATTATGGTGTGTGTGTGTGTGTGTGTATCAGTCTGCTGATCACACTAACTGACAGTTTTTATCGTGCCCTCTCTGCTCTGCTCTTCCTGCTGCCTCAGGCTGAGATAACCTTAGAGATAAGCTTTTTGGCACTAAGGTCGTTGTGTGTGTGTGTGTGTTTGTGTTTACACAGCTATCTGTTTGTCCGGGCAAGCAGATTTCCTGTCCTCAACAGGAAATGTCTAACTGGCTGAGCAGTGAGCACCTCAGCCCTGCCCTGCCCTGCCCTGTCCTCTCCTCTCCTCTCCAGTCCTGCCTTTCAGTCCTGATTACTCTGCACCTCCAGGACCTGAAAGGTCCATTTATTTACCCACCACTAATGGCTGACAACAAGCCGCCATCCTAACTGATGGTCTAAAAAATATTTGTCTTCCTTTTGTTATTCATTTTAATACTGTCATTATCGTTGCATGCCAAGTGGCATTTTGAAAAGTGCATAAGCGAAGATGAGGTCATTTATGCTTTTTTGAATCACAATAACAGAGAGTGTAGACCATCACGGGTGGTGTCTCACTCTAATTTCTTTTCGATGTTCAAACGCCGGACATCGGTGTATTTTTAGAGATAATGGCATGTTTTTGACAGAGTTGACCCATAAAGCAGATTGTCTCCACTAGCCGTGCTCTCTCTTGGTGTGGGCGGTGGTAGCGTGGTGGTTGAGGAACCTGGCTAGTGTGCAGGTAGCCTGAAGAGTTGTTGGTTCAAATCCCAGCTGCCACCGTTGTGCCCTTAAGCACTTGGTTTAAGGGAGACTGGCCCCGAACAATTGATAGTTGACAAAAAGTCATTTTGGATAAAAGCGTCTGCTAAATGCATAAATGTAAATGGTGGGGGAAGGGTCCGCCCCTCCCCCCCCCCAGTAATGCATTGCTGGTACTGAATGTGGAATACAGATGACTGTGACTGTGTGTTTTTCACGCATTCATCGGGTCTCCTTTCCATTGTGTGGATGGCTGTGAGGTTTTTGTCTGTTCTGAACAGCGAGTCCTCTTTCTATCCAAGCATGTGGTGGATAGGTGACTTTCAACAAAGCCTCCATAACTCCAGGGATATCCATTTCTACTTGGGTATAATTTATACTCTAGGCGACCAATGTCTCGTGACAAAAAAAAAAAAAATATTGAAGTTGACAGATTTTGCTGTGCCGTAGGCTTTCACTGACCTGCGCCAGCAATAAATCGTCAAATGAAATGTCACACTCCACCTATCCATAACAACTTGCATCAAAACAAAAGGGAAACACGACACACTCTGTGACCAAGGTGATAGACTGAAGAACTCTCCTAGAACTTTGGGGTGATATGAAGTCACCATTTCTGCACAACAAGCACTATGAAACCTTAGCAAAGGCAGTTCAATGAGCTCAAACCTTTTCTGATCTCTTTGCTGATCACTGATGTCTGTAATCAGTGTAATTAGCTGCTGGTGAGTCCTGACTGCATTTCCTTGGTTCTATCCATAGTTGTTTGGGTGATGTTTACACATCATTTAGAGTGGCTGCCTGTGTTTACTGGCCTGACTGTAAAAGGCTGTGTCTACCACCTGTATCTCTGGCTGTGTCTGTGTTTATCATCACAATTCAGTTCACACTGTGTGCGTGTGTGTGTGCGTGTGTGTGTGTGTGTGTGTGTGTGCGTGCGTGCATGCGTTCATATGCTTGTGTATATCCTAACATTCCCCCGAAATCCTAAGTGCTGAACCTTCCAAAACTTAATTGGCATGACGTCATGATTAGCTGATTCATGCCAGTTTTAATTCTTTAAGGGCTGAGCCTGTGTGACTGTGTTAGCAGTTAGTGTGCTGCTTGAGCTGTGGGTATTACAGACAGATGTGTGTGTGTGTGTATATCCCTCTGTGCCTGTGTTTGTATGTTAGCGGTTAGCTGTGTGTGTGTGCTGCTAGAACTGTGGATGCAGGCTGATGTGCATGCATGTGTGTATCCCTGTACGTCTGCATGTTAACGGTTAGCTGTGTGTGTGTGTGTGTGTGTGTGTGTGTATGTATTTTGCGCATCTGCATTACTTTATCCCTCTGTGTCTGCATGCTAGCAGTTAGCTCTGTGTGTGTGTCTGTGTGTGTGTGTGTTTGTTCATGTGAGTGTGAGTATGTTTGTATTTGTGTGTGTGTGTGTGTGTGTGTGTGTGTGTGTGTGTGTTTTGAACATCTGTACTTCTGTATCCCTCTGTGTTTGCATGCTAGCGGTTAGGGGTGTGTGTGTGTGTGTGTGTGTGTGTGTGTGTGTGTGTGTGTGTGTGTGTGTGAGTGTGTGCGATCCTAGAGCTGTGGATGTATATGCAGGCAGACGTGCATGCATATGGGTCTGTGTGGGCCGTCTGATGGAGATCCCAGCGTTATCTGTGCCAGACAGACATCTGCTCCCTGTAATGGCTGGCTGACTGCGCCGTCTTGTGAGACCCGCCATATTTGTCTGTTAGGGTCCCATTTGTTGAGATTAAACGAGGAGTGGCTCTCCATGGGGTTTACGGAGTGGATCATTAATCTCTTCCCTTCCCTTCCCTCTTTTTCTCTTTTCTCTCACTGTGTCTGTCACTCACTCACTCATTCACTCACTCACTCACTCATTCATTTACTCACTGCTTCTCTATCCCTCCTTCTCTTCCTCAATGATCCTGAACAGTAATGCAAAGGTTTGATTGCAGTTTCAGTTATCAGTTGATTAACCTCAGAACCACTCCCTCCTTCCCTCTCTGTCTCTCTTTCTCTCTCACTCTCACTCTCTCACTCTCTCTCCCTTTCTCTCACTCTCTCACTCTCACTCACTTTCTCTCTCTCTCACTCACTTTCTCTCTCTCTCACTCACTTTCTCTCTCTCTCCCTCTCTTTCTCTCTCTCTCACTCTCTCTCAGCGTGGCTGGTATGAGACAGAAGAGCAGTACTACCTCCTGCTCTTCAGCGTGGCCGTGTGTGGCCTCCGCTGCATCAGCTTCAGCCTGGAGTTCTGCTGGAGTGCCCCCCACCACCAGCAGCAGTCCCAGAGCTGCCCCCTGCTGGCGGGAGGTCCACGGTGCGCCAGCAGCACGAGGAGTTTTCTCTCCCAGCTCTACAGGCTGTCAACTTACTGCTTCTACCACCCTGTATTCTACAACGGCCCCATCATCATATACAGAGACTTTAGCCAACAGGTGGGAGAACACACAAACACACACATGCACACACTCACTTACGCTCACTCTGGGCACACACTTAGTCTTTCTTATACACACACACACACACACACATATATACAAAAACATACTCGTGCACACACACACACATACACACACAGCACATGGGTACTCCTAGAAAAGAGTCCCAAACCAAACACACAGACACACAGATGACTCCATCATCATAGACACCTCATAATAGCTAACTATGAATGAACACTACAAAGTTACTCAGTGAGCGGGAACATCCCTAATTAGGGCTGCCCTTAGGCTTGCCCTTCTCTGTCTTGCCTGTACATATCATAGGGTTCTGTGTTTGCTTATCGCCGCTGCACAGCGGGCTTGGATGTGTTAATGCTGAAATGCTGGCGCTAACAGATCGGTGCTATTTTTAGGGTAGGCAGTAAAAGCCCTACGTAGCTGCAGAGACTGCGGAGCCTTGCTCTCAGGCATGGAGCTCTTTACCCACTCCAGGGGAGAGAGAGAGTTAACTGCACCCGTAAGCATCTTTAACTCCATGTTGCATAGTGAGACTTACTGCACGGTCAACTTATGTAGCTCATTTAGATTGGAGGGGGTTTTATTGAAAAGATTCTGACCGTGTGCGGTTTTCAGACTGAGCGTGTGCGGTTTTCAGACTGAGCATGTGCGGTTTTCAGACTGAGCCTGTGCGGTTTTCTTGAGGCACAGGGATAGACGGTGGGAAAGGAACAGTTTGTGTCTGTGAGCACTGTTTGCAGAGCAGAGCTCTTCAGATACAGTGTGCTTTGTGCTTTCTCGTGTGTGTGTGTGTGTGTGTGTGTGTGTGTGTGTGTGTGTGTGTGTGTGTGTGTGTGTGTGTGTGTGCGCGCGCGTGTGTGTGATTGTGCGCGTGCACGGGTGTGTGCATGCGTGTGTGTGTGTGTGTGTGTCTGTGAGATGTTGTGTGGTGTGCACAATTTCAAAATCTTTCAAAACCCTCTTTTTCTCTCTCACAGACAGTACATACACATAAACATAAACATACACACACACACACACACACACACACACAATCTGCCATGATTGGAAGATGGATAGGCTATTGCCTCCGTGTTCCAGGACTGGAGGCACTTTGGCAGTTTATTTCATACTGGAGAGCAGTCTAATAAAGCGTGTTGTGTTTCTGCCCGTGTCTGTCGGAAAAGCTCTGCCAAATCATTTAGCTTTCAATGTGTCTCACCTAACCATCTCTCTCTCTCTGTCTTTCTCACACACACACACACACACACACACACACACAGCAGAGTAAGTGTCCACATGGCTTGTGTGCTTGTACATGCATGCATGCGTGTGTGTGTGTGTGTGTGGTGTGTGTGTGTGTGTGTCTGTGTGTGTGTGTGTGCTACTGCAGATACAGAGAGGAAGATGTGGCCATGCGTGTGTTTACTGGTGTGTGATTAAGTCCATCCTCTGGGAGGGAGAGCCATAGGAAGTAGAAGTAGACTGCTTCATTATTAATGTCCAACAGCACCCTCAGCATAGCTGTCAGATATATCTGCAGATAAGTGCTCATCTGTCTCTCCTTTTTCCTGTCTTCTCTACTCTCTCTCTCTCTCTTTGTTCCCCCACCCTCTCTCCATCATGCTCACTCTTTCTTTTTCCCCATTTTTTTAGCACCTTTATCTTTCTGTCTGTCTGCCTTTACTTTCTGTCTTTCTCTCTGTCTTTCTCTCTGTCTTTTGTCATTGTGGATTTGTCTTCCACCCTGTCTCACTCTCTACGTCTACCCTTCCTTTCTCTTTCCCTTTCTCTTTCTCTTTCTGTCTCTGTCTCACTCTCTTTCCCAATTTCCTCCCCTCTGTCTTTTTCTCTCTCTATCTCTCTCTCTCTCTCTCTCTCTCTCTCTCTCCCTCTCCCTCCCCCCACCTCATTGGATTGGCCTAAGCTCGCCACTGTGAAGCATCCTCTGCTGTGCTGAGTCAGGTCTTGCCTGCTTGCCTTGAAAATGGTCATTTGGAGAGCAGCCTCAGTCCCCTGGGGACACTGGTCAGCCTATCGGCCAAACAGCAAAGGGCTTCAATGGAAAGCCTCACTTAAGCTTCA
>PYXC01000951.1:27500-30000 GCA_015244755.2 Tenualosa ilisha | reverse complement strand
TGGAGTGCTCAGGGATTAGAAGAAGCTGTATGTCTCTGCCTGACTTTAACTATGAGTGGGAATCCACGGCGACTGTAAAAATTCTACTCCAGCTGCCATTTTTGTAGTAAGACGTTGGGAGCGCTCCCTTTTACCGCAAATCCAATGCGGTATAAATTGGATTTCTCTAAAGCGTATGCAAGACATTACCATTTGGGCCCAGGATTTGTTGCCGTGGTTAAAGAGGTTTGTCGTCCTACAGGGATTCAGATGGACTTATGGGAAATCTGAGTCCACGCACACTTCCAGTAAATCTCTTAATTTCTCCCCCAGATCATAAGAGTCTAGAGGCAATAGAAACACTGGGCTGAGAATGAGTCCCGAGGTGAAACAGTAGTTACCCTAAGTTCTGTTCTCTAATGCCTAATAGCGTGTAGTGTGGAACTGGTGTAAGTGCATATGAATGAATACAGACACACACACACACACACACACACACACACACACACACACACACACAAATGAATCGCAATGACCCTCCTAAGTCCTAAACCCTGAAGCCTCAAAGACTTTGGCTGAATTATGCTGGATACGTCTTTGAGGGTTTAAGGACCAGGATTAGGGGACACATTGGGATTTAGTCATGTTCTCACACTCTGTATACACACATGTACACATACACATACACATAGACACACACTCTGTACACACACAGTGAGCTGATACTGATATTGTGGAGGACTGAATGCTTATCTTATGTTAGAATTTTGTGTAATTTTATGTGATCCCTTGCTCCCTGTTTCTAACTGTCAAATGAATAACTGTTTCTCTACGTGTACTTAGAATTATCTGCTCAGCTAAGTCTGTACAGAATGTTCAGTCAACAACTGGTAGACTTGGTGGAGACCTTAGAAATAGCCTTGACCAAGTGATCATCTGTCGATACTCGTCAGGACACTGGCGTCAGTATGGATAGGAATGTGCCTGTTTAGGCTAGGTAATTTCGAGTGCTGCAAGTGTCCCTGAGTTTTGCACGTATATGGAGTTGTGCCAAGTTTAGGGACTGGTCAAGTTAGGTTTTTTACTGTTTAGGATAGATTTATGATTAGACCTTGGAGTATATGTAGAACTCATTTTTCCGGGGACCTAGAGAGAAGGATCCAGACGAGCTACGCTACAACATCTTCGTGTCCTGTCTTAACCTCGCGGGAGAGACAGAAGAGTGACTTAGGCAGATAATCTTTAGACTTCGCTTTGTTACTTCAACCTTTTTATTTTCTATCTAATCAACAGTTGTAATTCATTTAATTAATCCTGTAATAAATCATTGATCCTGATCCGACGTAACCGAGTCATCCAATCTTCTATTTCGCTGGGAAGAGAACACAACGCAATTTTAAAGGTGAACAGTAACTTCAGGTGTAAAGTTAAACTGGAAAACACCAAAAATCCAACACTTACAATTGACTATTGTTTGAATATTCATGATTGTTTTTTTTGCTGTAGAGATTAGTGTCTGGACAGACACAGTGTCAGTGTCCAGAGCCTTTTGAGGAGATGGCTTCCTCTGCCAGAGCCCTGGTACTGCTGGGAGTCAGCTGTCTGACCTATCAGCTCTCTGGATCCCTTCATCAGCACCGATGACCAGTGTTACACAGAGGGTGGGGGAGGGGTATCTTACACAAAACTAGTGTAGACATTGGGAAAACCGATTGAGAATTCCATTCATGTCTCTCTGTCTCTCTCTCTGTCATTCAGCCGTTCTCTAGGAGATGAGTAAAGCTGTAACAGGATTACAGGACAGCCTTAATGTGTTTGTTTGTTTGTGTGTTTGAGTGTGTGTGTGTGTGTGTGTATGTGTGTGTGTGCGCACGCTTTTGTGTCCCTGCGGACATGGTGTTCCACTGCCCTAAATATAAATCACACACACAAACACACACATTCCTCTCCACACACTCGTTGTGTCATTGTGGATGCCCTTGGTGACACTCTGAGTCAGTTAAGCAGTTGTCCTTCACTCTCTGGTGGAAATCAAAGCTTCCCCTCCTCATCTCAGCATCTGCTACTGAGGGCTACGTTTCCTCAAGACATTAGTAATGGACAGCGTTGAATAATGCAAAGGCATCATGGACAGTTTTCTCTCCAGAGTAAACTGGTTGGTTGTCCTGATCATTGTAAGATCTCTTGTACCGGCATCGTCAAACAGGCGTGTGTTCTTGTGTGTGTGTGTGTGTGTGTGTGTGTGTCTATGGGAGAAATTACGTGTCTGTCTCCTTCTCTCATCCTCTTATCAGAAGGGTTGTGTAGCAGGCCTGTTTCCTCCAATCAGTGGACTCTCTGCTATAATGTGTCTCAGTGTTAATCAATCACACTGCTTCCTCTTCCCTCAGGTGAACCCACTCACCCACATTTTATCCACACACACACACACACACACACGCACTCACTCACATTCACGTACACATACACTAGGCTAGAACATCTTGGACAGTTCTGGACAATGTCACTCTCTCACTCGCTT
>PYXC01000951.1:0-17500 GCA_015244755.2 Tenualosa ilisha | reverse complement strand
TCATTTCCTGTCACTCTCTGCTGTCCTATCAGAATAAAGGCAAAAAGCCCACCAAAATATAGGAAAAATAGTGTAAAAATCTGTTTTGTTTGGACTGTTGTAAAAGTTCTCTTGGTGTGAATTTAGCTCTCTGGAGATGCTGGTAGTTTGCGTTTTTTTTTATTGGCAAGTGTTGTTGTCCAGAGATCCTCTTAGATATCTTACAAGGATCTAGATGTACCGCCTGTCAGTGAATAGCATGACAGCCAAAAATGAATTTCTCCATCATATGACAAGTGTTGATAGGCTCTGTTTTTTTTAAAGCGTTTTTAAATAATTCCCACATAGGTTCACTTTCGCTAACTTCAGGAGACATATGACATATATATAACGGGAAGAAAAGGAACTCAAGCCTTTTTGGGGACATGACTCCAAGTCATGCCATTTACCCGCAATGCTCCCGTGTGTGTTTGGTCCTTATACTGCTGACACACAGCTCTGTTTTTGGCCGATCACACCAATAATGACTGAATGGCTGTGCCTGTAGGTGATTTAGCTGTACTAGGAGCAGAGATAATAAACCAGGATAATTGTGCATTTTCATACACACTCCTCAGATATATATGACTCTAAATTAGACTTGACAGAGTTCTTGGGAAGTGACACCAATATTTTTTTTTTTTCAGTAAACAACACTAATTGCCTCATAAATTACACAATTTGCCCCAAATTATTTAATGCATCTCGATTTGCTTCTCCTCATCAGCGCATGTCTCTAGCAAAAATTATATTGCCAGTTCATGCAGGAAAAGAAGATATATTTGTATTGATTTTGCTTTGATGGTGTCCTTTCCATCCATAGCCATGTAATTAGGTCTGAGGGGGAAATGTGCTAAACTCTGTGAAAGGTGACCCAGGCTAGGCTACATAAATAGTTCTTTGGAGACACAACGATGTGCAATTGAAACCTGACTTGAGTCTGATAGACACCTGAGATGTAAATATTTGAAAGCATAAGCATAAACAATATTAATCAAATTACACGGGGGGGGGGGGGAGGTTTTATGTTCACTCGCCCCAGAGTTGGGCTTGAGGCCGTCTATTTGCTTATGTAATGGATTTCCATTCGTGTCTGATAGTCAGACGCTCAGGGTGTTACGCTCAAGCCTTGCCTAATGTCTTGAATGACTGGAGGCAGCCTATTATTGTGCTTAGTGCTTTGCAAATGACACCATAGCACATGCAGTGACTGAGCACAGGGAAGCAAAGAGGAAAAAACACATTTAAAAGAGGAAAAAATGCAGACTTGAAATATTATACACAATCAACCTGTCAGCTTGAAAGTGTTTTGCATTTGTAATTGGCTCAGCCCTCATCACTTGAGTGCAAAAACTGTTTACATCAAGGAGAAAATCCAGTATGGTTGAAGTGGCCCAACTCTTGAGAGATATGAATCTCTTAGCACACAACTCCATTTCCCTTAAGGGAGATGATTATCGGTGTCATTCCAATAGGTCCATTCCATTCCATTTCCATTTTAAATGACATTTAGAATTAGAATCACCTTGCCAGTGGATATCTAGTGTTTATTTCTTTGTCTGTCTCTCTTTTACTGTGTTGGACATGATGATTGCTTTTGAGTTGGTGTATATAAAATGATTCTTTGCTTGTGGTGGAACTCTCAAGTATTAGAGAATAAACAGAGCTGTTTCTATCTGAAATGAGATTGGTGGTAAGTTTGAGAAAAGTATAGTCTGTCCCAGCATGCATTTGAGTCTTGATGTCATGACATTTGAGACTTGATGTCATTGCAGATGCATCCAGTCAGGTCATTCAGTCCCTCTGCTGAAATGATGGGTGTTTAAATCCTCTTTAGATCCTCCTCTCCTAAGGCCAAGTGCCGTATCAGACACCTACTGTGTGATTTTCTGGCTGACATTCTTAGAGCTTAAGTGAGCCAAACGACGGTGTTTTTCAGCGTGTTCCTGCAAATGCTACTTGTAATGGCCAGACAGAAATAGGTGCTGGCGAACATCACAGGCGTCTTTGGCAGCACGTGCCAAGGTTCTCCCTGACTGACAGGTGCTCTGTGCCAAGGAGCATGCCCACTATGTGCCCGCAAAATATCAGCTCATTACTTGACTGCTCCATCTCTGCCCCTGCTCTCTCTTGGTCTAGTTTCTTCCCAGCCACCGTGGTACGGCTGATCCCACATGTTCTTGTTCTGGACTTTGGCTTGGCATTGCTGGTAGATTACAGACGAAAACCAACGATGTGTTATTCCTCTGTTATAGGCCCCTCTTCATCTCTGTCTCCTGAACAATCACTCTCTCTGCCTTTCTCTCTCTCACACACACACACACACACACACACACCACAGTTATATTCTCACTGCGATTTATTTTTCTTTCTGCTTTCCTCCTTTGCTTTCCTTAACTCCTCTCCCTTTGTCTCCTGCTAAACTTTGTGTGTGTGCGTGCGTGCGTGCGTGCGTGCGTGCGTGCGTGTGTGTGCGCGTGTGTGTGCGTGCGCGTGTGTGTGTGTGTGTGTGTGTCTGGGCCTGTATTTATGTGTGTGTGTGTGTCTGGGTGTGTCTGGGTCTGTATTCTTGTGTGTGTGTGTGAAGATTTCTTGGCCTGTATTGTTTTTTGTGTGTGTGTGTGTGTGTGTGTGTGTGTGTGTGTGTGTGTGTATGTGAGTGAGTGTGTGTGTCTGGGCCCTCAGTCCCCTGGGCTGGGCTGGCTGCAGTGATTAGGGCAACAGGAACCGTGTTGGGGTTTGAGGTTTGCGGTATCGGGGGCAGAAGGGTGAGAGAATCCCTCTAGCCCTCTGGAGAGGCATGTGAAGGAGGTTGAAAAGGGGAACACAGAACGAGAAGGAGAGAGAGGGAAGGTGGGCGGATTTAGATAAAACACACACACACACACACAAACACAACATTCACACACAAACTCTTCCTCTCTCACACATATGGCTAAGCTGAGCTGTCACTGGGTTGCCTCAGGCATACTCACTCAACCACCTTGTCCTACTCAAGCCATTCTACCATAGAGAAACGGCCTCCTGTGTGTGTGTGTGTGTGTGTGTGTGTGTGTGTGTGTGTGTGTGTGTGTGTGTGTGTGTGTGTGTATGTATGTGTGTGTGTGTGTGTGTGCGTGTGTGTGTGTGTGTGTGTGCATGCGTGCATGTACGTCTGCTGTATATGTGTGGGTGGGTCCAGTTTGAGAACGGTGAAGTAGATAGAAAGCTCACTGCTGTACATGTAGGTATCTGGCTGACAGTGCATTTATAGCTATAGACCAAGTCCATAGGATCAGTCCATAGGAGGATTTGTTTATGATCCACATTATGATGGCCATATTTACACACTCTTCTCTAGGAGTAGACTGGTAAACAAAGACAGTGAACCTTTTAAATTGACAACATTTGAAGGCTTGACCCTGCATGTGTAGAAGTCATTGCAGTCATCCAATAATCAATATCTTGAATCTACAGGCTACCCGCGGGGTCTTAAAAACTTGAGGAAGTCTTGAATTTCATGTCCGGAAAGCAAGGCCTTGAGAATGTCTCAAATTCATATGCATAGTTTTAAATGTATGTCAGAGGTCTTGAATTTGTCTCTTGCAATCTACAAGAATTAAAATATATCATACCGTCTTAAATAATATGTTTTGTGTCAGTAACACCACATCCTGTGGTGAAGTTTGAAGTTGAAACAGCATTTTCTAAGCATATGGGCAGTGCCATCTGGAGTGTATGAGTGGGTATTTGTAGCGGCTGGACAGAGTGCGCACAACAAGACGGGACAGTGACACGAGACAGTCTAGGGTTAACGTTAGCTTCATTATTAGCAGAGAGTCGAGTCAAGTCTGGAGGAGTGTGTGTCATGATGACTACGATTGTTGCAGTAGGCTAATGCCCGAATTGTCAAGGTTAACATGCAGCCAAACACTAATCTCAAAGTGAAAGCATACATGTCGCTGAAAACTGGCAGTGGTAGCGTAGCGGTTAAGGAACCTGGCTAGCGTACAAGTAGCCTGAAAAGTTGTGGGTTTGAATCCCAGCTGCCACCATTGTGCCCTTAAGCAAGGCACTTAAACCTAAGTTGCTCTAGGGGAGACTGGCCCTGAACAATTGATAGTTGACAAGTTGTAAGTCGCTTTGGATAAAAGCGTCTGCTAAATGCATGAATGTAAATGAAAACTAGCGCAGCCAAGTTGTCTGTTTTTCAAGCTGCTTTCACCAGTGCAGCTAACATGGCTACCATTTTTACTGTGATCGAATGAGGTCCAACATGGCTACCATTTTTACTGTGATCGAATGAGGTCCAAAATGCTACTGCACTGACAAATAGTGCACAAAACAATGGTAGCCTACACTGTTAGGCTCTGCTTGCATCTTCCTAAAATTATAGGGGCAAAAACATTCTCTGACTTAAGTATAGGTATGCACCCGGGCAGCAGTGAGGGGTTAGGTGCCTTGCTCAAGGGCGCTGTAGCCATGGTCTGCTGGTCAGGGATCGAACAGACAAAACACATTTTTGTCTCCGACAACAGGCACCAGAATTAAATTTGTTATATCCAGGTAGTGAGAAATCAATCTGTAGCGCTGTTCATCAAGGTCACTGAGTGCTGTCTGCAGGAAAAAGAACCACCAAATTAAATACAAATTAGACTGAATAGCGAAGCTGCTAACGTCAACTGAATGAGTCACAGGAAAATGAAACTGAAAGTGAGTTTCTATGACCCGTTCAGTTAGCGTTAGCTGCCAGTTAGCTAGTCAGTATATGTGGTATCACATTTGCAGGTTCTTTTTCCTACAGACAGCACTCAGTGACCTTGAACAACATGCCTGCAGCCAAACCACAGCCATGGGTATAGTCTATCTGCAACCCCACACCCACTTTTGTGTGTGTGTTCGTGTGTGTGTGTGCAGTGTAGTCTGTCTGCAACCCCACCCCTACTTTTCTTATATTGCTAAATGTTATTGTTTGTTTGTTTGTTTTTTGAGGGGGTGGGGGGGGATCATTTCAATCGTATGCATGAGTAAGTGGAAGGTTAGTCTTAAATTTGAAGTGGTCTTGAAAAGGTCTAAAAAGTCTGAAATGTAAGTAGAAACATTCCATCTATGAACTGATGAAAAGCATGAAGGAATTTGTCTGTGGTTGACCAAGGACATGTAGGACGTCAACATGCAGGTCTTCCTCCATGTGAAGATAGACTCCTCGTAAGCTGCTCACTCATGACTTATGGATGAACCTTAGCTCCCCTGAACTCTTCTGCACAAGCTGAGTTCAGATCAGCAGACCCTTCTCTTAGTGTCTGCATTTCAATGAGTGAGCAACAGCAGCAGAGACATCAAGTAGTGTGTGTGTGTGTGTGTGTGTGTGTGTGTGTGTGTGTGTGTGTGTGTGTGTGTGTGTGTGTGTGTGTGTGTGTGTGTGTATGTTGTGCATGTTGTGCATGTACTATTTTGAAGAAGCTGAAGAAGAATGAGACAGAGGATGAGAAGGAGAAGAGGAAAAAAAGGAATAGAAGGAGGATTTGTGCAAAGTGTGTTGGGAAATGTCAGCCAGACACAGAGTGTGTGTGTATGCGTCTGATCTATCTCACTCACACACCCACAATCCACTGGGCTCATTACAAGAGATCTCTGCTTCTCCAGGCCTGAAATGAAAAAAAAAAACCCTGAATAGAAGGAAGGGGCTAAAGAAAGAGACAGAGAGAGAGAGGGAAAGAGGGAGAGAGAGAGAAGGAAAGACAGAATAAGAGAAAAGGGTGGGTGTTTGGGCATAAGAAGAGCCAAGCTGAGAAAAAAAAACGTAGAGAGAAAGTTACGTACGTAGGTAAGAAAATGAAAACACAGTTGTTGTGTTTTGCTTGCAAAGTGAGATAGGGGCACGGAACAGAGTGAGCGAGGGATGGTGAGAGGGAGCAAAAGAAGAAAAAAGGAAAGAGGGATGAAGAGAGAGAGATGCAGAGGGAGAGAATGAAGGAGAGATGGAGAGAAAGGAAATCAAGAGACAGAAGAAGAGTGAGAAAATGTGATTGTGTGTTTGCGTGTATGTGTGTGTGTGTGTGTGTGAGAGTGTGTGAGAGAGAGAGGGAAAAAGTGATCGGGGGGAAATCTGTGTCTCGTGTTTAGATCATTCATCTCTGGCTGTGTGTTGTGCTCTCTGGTGGGGAGGGAGTTTAATGACACACATTCATCATACTGGGTGGATAGAGCTAAGGTTCTGCACGCCTCTGCACTCTACACACACACACACACACACACACACACACACACACACACGCAATTATGTGAGCACGCTAGGAGATCCTGGGTGAGGTTATGTTTCACAGCAAATACATTTCATGTCCCATAATCCTCCCTCTGGCACCAGCCCTCACAGTGGGAATTTAATATACATTCATGGCATGAGTGTGCATGCGTGTGTGTGTTAACACAGCTCCCTTTGACTCTCCTTTGGGATGAGCCGTTGGCTTTTGTTCAACAGACAAGAAATCAATATGCCGGCTTTTCTATCAAAATATCATGGTCAGCTGTGTAACTCACACAGCACAACAGCACATTATCTGTGTGTGTTCTTCTCTGTGGGGAATTTTTTTTTATAATGGGTCCACTCCGACACTCTACATAAATCAAGCATAATACACACACACACACACACACACACACACACATACACACAGAGAGAGACACACCACCTCTCTTGTGATGAAGTTCAGAAAGTAGTTTTTAGTGCTTCCGTTCTTATTATTTAATAGTCGAAGGCAACATAATTTACCCCAAGGACGTATCATTTCCCTGTCTGTACAGCACAAGGCCTCTGACCGCTGTAACTAACACAAAGAAAATCTAACAGAATTCCTCCTAGAGTTCATAATTCATTCTAATGAGTCTAGCAGCACGGAGTAAACCCTGTGCTTTCACCGTGTGTGTGTAGAATCTATGCATATGTGTTGGCAATGAAATGTTTTGACTGTCAAAAACATGCTGGAAGCCAGTTGCCCCTTGGAGACGAAAGGCAGACAATATGTTCACGACTGTTTTTTTTTGTATGTGTGTGTGTGTCTGTGTATGTGTGTGTGTGTGTGTGTGTTTGTGGCTCATCTCATTCAGATATATCTACGTGCCTCTGGGTGGCTCTCGGCACGGTGTCTTGCGGAAGGTTGTGTCGACAGCGTTGGCGTTTGGCTTTGTGTGCTTCTGGCACGGCGGCCATGACTACCTGCAGCAGTGGGCTCTGCTCAACTGGGCCGGCGTGCTGCTGGAGAACGCACTGAGCACGCTCCTCACCACCAGCCCAGTCTGCACCATCATCGTAAGTCACACACTGAGCACGCTCCTCACCACCAGCCCCGTCTGCACCATCATCGTAAGTCACACACTGAGCACGATTGTTACGAATTTCAAAACATTAGAGAGTATGGGTGCACAACATCAGTAAGTCCAGGAGTCGGGAATACAAAATTACAAATAGTTTTACTGAAACGCAGAAATTGACTCAAGTTGCCAATGATCCAGCCACAGTTTTAGGCTTAATAAAAAAAACTAAACATCCTGCGGTTACCTAATCAGACCTAAACCTAAACCTTACCTAAACTACCTCCTCAAGAAAAAGAAAAGTGGTCATCCGCAATCTCAGCTTCCTGCTGCTCTATTATTACCTGAATATAGTATATATATAATATATAATATAATATATATATATAATACCTAATATATATAATAATACCTAATATCTAACGTGCACAAACAGAACTAAAAATTCACCACACCATCACCAATTACAACAAATCCTCCCAAATGGAGTAAGCAAACAAAAGACAAGTAAGTCGAATACAAATCGCAAATGCGGAGCTATACATGAGAGTGAGAGAACAAAGCAACAGCTCGCAAACATGGCGCATGAGCGAATGAATGAAATGAGCTGCCGCCATTTTCGGAACGGGGAGTTCTTTATACGACAA
Source organism: Tenualosa ilisha (assembly GCA_015244755.2). Taxonomy (NCBI): domain Eukaryota; kingdom Metazoa; phylum Chordata; class Actinopteri; order Clupeiformes; family Clupeidae; genus Tenualosa; species Tenualosa ilisha. The sequence continues at coordinate 9,545 of PYXC01000951.1, read as the reverse complement.
GTCCACGCCCCCTCCTTAATCATCAATCAGGCTCACCTGAACATAGGGGCATAACAGAGCCAGAACAATACCAGGGATTAGTGTTGAGCATTATGATGAGGTAACAGTGCTCCACACACCAACATGCAGTCATACTGTACACTCAACATGCTCCTCACCATCATACTGATGGAGATGTGAGGAAGGTAGGATCACTATGCTAGAACAAACCTAAGAAACCTGAACATTGTCAAGTTGATACATTATCTAAGGAAACTGTGTCAGAGAGGAGTCATAGAAGGGGGAGGAGAGATAGTGTTGTCATTGGGATTCTTCCATTGAGTAGATGGAAGGATGGAGTATTTGTGTTTGCAGCAGATTCTGAAGAATGCACTGAGCATGCTCCACTCTTGTGCCCCTACTTGGTGCCTTCATCGTAACTCAAGTAGAGTATTGGGGTGGGAGGGTGTATGTAATGGGTGGGCATTGGAGAGGGGGGGTTAATTGTGAGGATTACAGCAGAGGCCTTAGGCAGGGTAGGGACAGCTGAATTATGGTTGGAAAACACTGAGTCTGTGCAGCCAACTGTGCAGTTCAGCCATCTGAGCTGCACATTTTTTATTGACATTACTGACATATTTACAGCATATGGGCATGTGTGGGTGCAGGTTTTCAGTGGTATGTGCAGTGCATTAGCTGAGCCAAACATGAGGTGTGTGTGTGTGTGTGTGTGTGTGTATCCAGCAAATCTCAGTGCTAGCAGAAGGCCTGTAAAGCATGTAGTTATCTTCCCACACCAGACTGGACCACTGTCAGGGGTTTATAGAGCCAGAAGAAAGCTTAGTCCAGATTTGCTTCCCTGACAGCCTCCTCTTGCTTCTGTCCGTCCCTCTGTGCCTCACTTGACTCCAAATGTTGTCATGTGTACAGTATGAGCCTGGGCTCTTCTCTTCTCTTCTCTTCTCTTATCCTCTTCTCTTCTCTTATCCTCTTCTCTTGTCTTATCCTCTTCTCTTCTCTCCTCTTCTCTTCTCTTCTCTTCTCTAATCCTCCTCTCTTCTCCTCTCCTCTTATTTCCTCTTCTCTCCTCTTCTCTTTTCTTTTCTTCTCTTCTCTTCTTTCCTCTTTTCTTCTCTTCTTGTCTCTTCTCTCACTGCTCATATTTCTCTTTCTCTTCTGCTTATAATGTTACCATCTTTCTCTGGTGAATTGGATGAGTGGAGTTTTGTGCCTAGTTCTCTGATGTTAAAATAGTATGTATTCAACTTTGATTTATCCAAACAAAGCTCAGATGCAGTTTCACAAGCCCAGTTACAACCTTATATTTATATAGGCTAAGGAAATGGTTTTAGCTAAATGGTGCCCTCTTTGGCAAACACAGGTGAACTATGATTGATTTCCAGACTGTTGCATCCCAGTTAGGCGTCTAATTTGGCCATTTTTTAGTTCAAGAGTTCAAGATTTACATGTGAATGAAGGCACAATTACTGTATTTCAATGCCCTGTGGCTATGCACAACCTCTCCTAATTCAACAAAACCGGGGTAAAAATGGTTTGCCAGGCTATTTCACTTTGAAGTTTGTATCTTTAATACCTAATAGCTGTGTGTTTTCCTCTAGGTCTTTCTCTTATATTGTTTCAGTTTGTTTTTGTTAGATTGCCAATATTTTTCCTCTTCTGCCTACTTTACCTTCACCTCTCTCTGAATGATCGATCAATGAATGCTGATAATTAGGAACACATTTCTGTGGGCCAGAATTTCATGGGTAATTTTTAATGACCAATCTCTTTGAGTCCTTGAAAATCTACTTACTTACTTTGCTAACAGGTGCATGTTTTTCCTACCTACTGTATGTATATCACTGACTGGGGTTATGCTAAAGAAAAACATTACATAACAACAAGGAGGAAACTCATTGGCTTTAAGTTGAGTTGAGTTCAAAATAAATGCATTGGACATGACAGCACCAGCTGCATAGAGCAAAACACCGGCTCATCTATTCTGACATCTGGAAGAGAAATGCACACGTAGTTAAGCCAAGACTGTAACACTGACATGCGGCCAGGCCCATATATCATGGCCTCTGCCAGGTTGTCATAACACGCTCAGGGCTGGCCCCGCTCCCCCTTCAGGTCTCTGTCTGCAGTGTTGACATTGACAGTGATGGATAGTGTGAGTCTAGGATCTTCCTGTGGCTTGTGGCTGGTGGCTGGTCTGGAGCATAAGTCATCTCCATCGCTGTGCACCGCAAGTCATGTCCACTGCTGTTCTAGATAGGATTGGAGTCACTGCTTTGCGTGCATGTCACTTCCTGTGATGTCCCGTGTGAGTCTGTGGGCACAGACGCTGCCTGAGTTTGCTCAGTTTGTCTTTGTCTGTGTGTGTGTGTGTGTGTGTGTGTGTGTGTGTGTGTGTGTGTGTGTGTGTGTGTGTGTGTGTGTGTATATAAATCTGTGACCCATGGGAAGATTAATTCAGCTCCAGGAGATCAAATCATTTGTTTTTGTGTGTGCGTGTGCGTGTGCGTGTGCGTGTGCGTGTGCGTGTGCGTGTGTGTGTGTGTGTGTGTGTGTCTGGGCCTGTATTTGTGTGTGTGTGAGTATCAGCTTTCCCTTTGTGTGCATTTGCTTTTGTTGCCATCATTCATCATAATTTGTAGAACGGTCTGTTGCTTGCTGACACTGATCTGTGTGTTTGATGAATCTGAGTTTACATATTGGAGAGTAATTGTGCTTAATTGAAGTAATTCCTAACACCCCGCTCCCCTGAGTCAGTGAGTCAGTGTCCCCTTGAGGAAAGGCCCAGAGCCATAATGGACGCCCACTTAACATCATCATACGCGCCTGTTTGCTCTGTGGAGAGATTTACTTACAGAATACTGACTCGATCATGTTGCAGGCAATTGATTGACAGCCTCTTCCATCTTCTTTTGCTTCAGGAGGGTGTTCTGTCTCCGCCCATGAGGAGGCGGGGCCTGGCCTTCATCTCCGCCTTCTCCACAGGCCTCCTCATCCTGTCCAATCTGATCTTCCTGGGCGGTGACCACGTGGGAAGAATCTTCTGGAAGAGAGTCATCATGCAAGGTGGGCTGTGTTTTAAAATGTGTGTCCCCTGGTTCACCTGCAATTTGGGTTTATATTGTTCACCTCTCTCTCTCTCTCTTTCTCTCTCTCTCTCTCCCTTTCTCTCCCTCTTTGTTTTTCTCTGTCTTTCTCATCACTGGCCCAAATGTCCTGGTTTCACATACACTGCTCTTTCTGGCACAGCCTATTATGACTCATTTCCATGAGCACATAACACATAACAATGCTTTTGATTTCCTTTTGTCTCACACAGAGTGCTAAGGATACTACAGGCAGCTCTTGTGTCCCCATGTTGAAATGAATGTCTTTCCTGGCTTGGTCTGATCATGTAAGAGAGTAGTCGCCATCAGTTAATCTGTTGATGATGAGAATCAAACTCTTTGGCATTTACCCATCAGTGTTGGTTCTAGGTGTCGCTGCTTTGCCAAAAAAATTCAAAATCTGCACTAATTCTTTCTTGCCTACATACATGTACAGTAGGCTAGGCTTTTTTTTTTTTAATTACTTTTGTCCCAACTCAAACTATAGAAAGTGAATGTTCGCACAGGATTCTTCTGATGTCTTTATCGATGCATGTTTCTCTTCCTATAGCTGTAGCATAGCCTTTACTGAGTGAACCTATTCTGACGTTAACTAAATGATGGTGGTTGATGAGCTGTGGTTGCATCACAGCTCCATGCATTTTTAACCAGAGATGTCATCAGCTCACTCTGTTATGATATTACTCAATGAATAAGTCATGTAAAATAAAATGTACTGGGTGGCATCATGCATTTTTGATCTAAAGAAAGTAAGTTAGAATTGATCATATTGGTAAGTAGCTCCTGCCACTGGCCAGCGGTAAGTTTCCTGAAAGCTCAGTTACTAACTTCTGTTGCAGTCCCACCCAGTGCCCAGAACTGAGCGTCTCTATTTCAAATAGTTATTTTTGTTCCACTTTCAGTGGTGTCATCTTCTCTACTCTACATCTATCTATCTATCTGTCTATCTATCTATCTATCTATCGATCTATCTATCTATATTGCTACCTGCTGCTTCATACTGAACCACTCTCCTGGCCTAATTAAAAAAAAGCTGCTGTTGCCTCGGATTTTGGAAATATAGTTTTTTAGGAAGCATTTTGTTTTGAAAACATGGAAATTGGAAGAAGGTCTGAAGTGTTTAACTTACTTTGGACAAATCATTTGCTTATCTACTGACTCACCAGATATTTATTTTTGTTTTTATTTATTTTAAACAGTTATTTTCTAGAAACATTTAGACAAATGGTAATTGTTTGGGCAGTGGCTTCATGTACAGATTATTCTAACTAAAGAGCAGATTATTCTAACTAAAGGGCAGATTATTCTAACTAAAAGACATTCTGAGCTATAGGCATCTCATCTCATTGTTTCCATATAGATGTTCTAATCTTCATAGTCATATCTAAGGGCCATCTTTACCCATTTTGTTAGCCTCTTTGGAAATGTACTCATGTTATACAGTATTCACAAGGCCTCTGTATAGTAATTAGTTTGACGTGATATGGTGATATTGGCCACATTAAAGAAATTCCCTTGTAATTTCTGATTAATCAGGACCAACCATTAATGGTTAGAGTGAGTCAATCAGTGGATAATGAAAGTGAACCATCCAGTTGATGTGAAGAGGAGTCTTAGTTGCAGTCAACAGAGGAACTGTCGCTATTTTTAGACGCAGGTCCCGCTGACAAAAGAATGTAATTATTCTCCCCTAGACCACAACTCATCATTAGGTCTGGTGCTGTATAACCCCACCCCCACTCATCAGACATCAGATCATCCATGTCATCCCCTCTGTAAGGCTTTCTGAGCAGTGTAGCGCTTTGGCATTAAAAAAGCATTACTATAACTGTCGTTCCTTTAAAATCCGCTTCTCCATTTAAAGCAACACCAAAGAATTTTTTGCTCTGGGGGTTCCCACACAGACTGAAAACGCAATTGACCATTGCCTGTGCCGTAAATCAAAGAATTTTTAATAGGGCTCTGCGTAATTATTTTGTGTGTGCCTCCCACCAGAGGTTTGCAAGCTGGCAAAGTATTAGCGAGCCCAGAAGTGCTTAGACACTAGCTCAAACAAGCAGGCAGCGTGCCACCTCACACAGGCATGTTCCTGTACAGCCATTGCTACTCAGGAATATGCAAGGCATCAGAACCTTAGATTGTCTAGTAACCCCCCACCCAACACACACACACACACACACACACACACACACTCACAATCACCCACTCAATTGCTGTAAAACAATGCCATTCGATTGTTTGATGTCAGAGCCGGTGATTTACGCCAAGCCTCTGCTAGGCAAGCCAGCTGGCTCACAGACTCAAGGGAAACTTAAGGGTTTCAAAAGGCAGTGGACATGATTCTCTGCTCTTCACTGGGAGCACACCAGCATGCTGTTTCATCATGGTTCACGGCTCTTCTCAGTTTGAAAGGTTGAAATATGTATAAATATTTGCAACTAGTGGTATAGATGTTGAATGTAGACATGTCAACACTGTTTCTGTTATTATGTCTTTGGTTATTCAGAGCCACTAATAGAAGTACAAATATGTTAATCTGGAGGGAGGGATGTAGTGTTTCAGTGTTTTTGGAAGGTATTTAATTGTCCATTCTTAATTTAGAAACGGCAATAAATTTGTGCTCTTCCAGAGGCCACTTGAGGCAACGCGTCTGTCATGGCCAGGTTAGATTGTTTTCTGTTCTGCTTTTTGGTTGCCATGGGAGCCAGCCCAAGAGTCACCGTGGCGCTTCTGTGTGTCACTGGAGAGAGTTGAGTGCTGGAGCTCTGTGGCTTCTACCGTCTGGTCTCTGCTGTCCTCTACTACCATAACATCTCTCAGTCACAGCCCTGGCACCTTGTGTGTATTTGTGTGTGTGCATGTGAAGGTACTTGGGGAAAAAACTGAGTGGCAGAGACCCCTTGAATACATCTGTCTGTTGGAGAAGCATCATCGTTATGGCTTTTATGGTCATGGAAGGCACATTATGGAAGTTTTTAAAATGAACTTTAAATCATAACGTTAATGTGGTCACGTGAAGGAGAGATCAAGATCGTTAGACCTTCCATTCACCTAGGTCACACAATCTGTGCTGTATGCAAATGTGTGACCTAGGTCCCAAACAAGAACGAAAGTAAATTTGCATTTGTCAAGGCATAGTGGGTTGTCTCCCCATGTGCATGTGTATAAGGACCAGTACTCTCCTGACAGCCTTAGGAGTGATTTACTCTCTAGACAAGGGTATGATGGTGTATATATGCATCATGGAGTAAATACAGCATTAACAACAAAGTGTAAGATATTGTGTGTGTGTGTGTGTGTGTGTGTGTGTGTGTGTGTGTGTGAGTGAGAGAGAGGGGGGGAAGAGTGCTCTTGTGAACCCATGTCCTACCCACCTCCCCCAGTCTGTAGGTGTAATTGGATTGGCCATGGTCATTTAGCTGTGACAGGGCCTCCAGTGCTGCTCTTATCACACCACAGCAGACAGGCAGTGAAAGGAGCAGCAGCCTGGGGAACTTCCCCAGCTCCAGCCCCAGTTTCAGCCTCTCTTCCAGCCCCACACTCAAACTCAGCCCTAGCCCCAGCCCCAGCCCCAGCCCCGTCACTCCCTCAGCCCCAGCCCCAGCCCCGTCACTCCCTCAGCCTTAGCCACAGCCCCAGCCCCCATACCCAAACCCAACCACAGCCTCTCTCTCAGTCCCAACCACAGCCCCATAGCCAAACCGCGCCACAGCCTCTCTCTCAGTCCCAACCACAGCCTCTCTCTCAGTCCAACCACAGCCTCTCTCTCAGTCCCAACCACAGCCTCTCTCTCAGTCCCAACCACAGCCTCTCTCTCAGTCCCAACCACAGCCTCTCTCTCAGTCCCAACCACAGCCTCTCTCTCAGTCCCAACCACAGCCTCTCTCTCAGTCCCAACCACAGCCTCTCTCTCAGTCCCAACCCACAGCCTCTCTCTCAGTCCCAACCACAGCCTCTCTCTCAGCCCAACCACAGCCCATAGCCAAACCGCGCCACCAGCCTCTCTCTCAGTCCCAACCACAGCCTCTCTCTCAGTCCCAACCACAGCCTCTCTCTCAGTCCCAACCACAGCCTCTCTCTCAGTCCCAACCACAGCTCCAGTCTTCCAGTCTTGGCGCTTTCCCTCATCCCCTTTTGTCCTTCCCTTTGCTCATATCCATGACTGGCCTCTCCTCACGTGGCCTGCTGGGGTCGTATTATTATGCATTATTCTGTCCCTGATGAGTGTCATTACAGAGATTTGTGTTTATGTTTTATTTTTACGCTCTTTCCGAGAAACCTGTGTGTGTCTGTGTGTGTGCAGTAGTAAAGCTATGTGCTATTTGTGTGTTTTGGTGTTTAGTAAAAGTGTCACTCCTCATTAGCCTCCATTAGTTAAAAGTGTGTTTATATTAACGCAAGTGATGAATCACCATGTGTGTTTTTTTGTATGTGGGCCATTTGGGGTGTTAAGTTGTGACTTTCCCTTCCATTTTGGTCTTTTTACAGTGAGTGTGCAGGTGTGTTTATGCATTATACCATATTTGGTCTGATTATATTAGATTAACAGGGATTGTTATAAAGGTGTAACGCACACACACACACACACACACACACACACACACACACACACACACACACACACACACACACATCCCATGACTCATGCCAGCTGGTCCATATATACAGTCGACAAAAGGTCATCAGAGAAGAACAAGGCAACAGGGGTGTGTGTGTGTGTGTGTGTGTGTGTGTGTGTGTGTGTGTGTGTGTGTGTGTGTAATAGAAACGGTGATAAACTGAAGTGTCTGAAGGGACACTGTCTGAGCAGCCTACTTGAGTTAGATGGAAGTCCGTGTTCTGGTTTTATGACTGTTTCTTTGCTTCCTTGTATAGAGCTGTGTGTGTGTGTTCTGATTCTTTGCGTAGTCTGGACTGGAGATGTTATAAACACACAGTTTTTCTCATTTTTTACCCCCCTCTGTCATGTAGACACACACTTTTCCAGGATGAACGTTTCTGTAGCGTTGCAGTGTGTGGGCAGTGCAATGTGCTTCATTCCCTCTCTCTCACTTTCCCTCTCTCTATCTCTCTCTCTGTCTCTCTCTCTCACACACACACACACACACACACACACACACACACACACACACAAACACACACACACACACAGTTGTAGTCAAAGTGTGTAGTGGTGCTGTGTGTGGGCGGCATCTGACACACGGACACACACACACACACACACACACACACACACACACAGTCTGTGGTGTGCTGCTACTTGTGGGGCGTGTAGGCATCAGAGAGGGTTAAGACTTGCTCCAAAGCTCCGGTTGTCATGACGCCATACACAGACTGAGTGTCCAGGAGAGGCTCACGGATAAACTGAAGGGCAATCAGTCCAATACAAACTGCCCCCCCCCCACACACACACATACACTCATTACTCCCTAAGATGTTCCTCTACTCCCACTCTCTCTCTCTCTCTCTTTCTCTCTCTCTCTCTCTCTCTCTCTCTCTCTCTCTCTCTGTCAACTGAATGACATTGTTTCTCTGTTTGTGATGAGATTACAGACCTTAGTGGGTCATTTCTCAACCCCTCTCTCTATGCTTCTCATCCCCTGTTTCTCTCTCTCTCTCTCTCTATAACTTTCTCCCTCCCTCTTTTTTTCTGTGTTTCTTTTCTGTTTGGTGCTGTCTCTGCGGTTGTTGTCCTTGCCATCTTGAGTCCTGTCCTTCCTCATTCACGTTTTCCTTGTCATACCTTGTGGTTAAAGTGATTGCAGGGAGAACACTAAAGAGGATTGCTGTTAGTTTTTTGAACAGTTCTTTTTTTTCAGTTCATGATTACTCTCTCATGCTCTCTCTCTCTCTGTCTCTCTCTCTCTCATGCTCTCTCTCTCATGCTCTCTCTCTCATGCTCTCTCTATCTCTCTTTCTCTCTCTCGCTCTCTCATCCTCTCTGTCTCTCTCTATATCATGCTCTCTCTCTCATGCTCTCTCTGTCCCTCATGCTCTCTCTCTCTCTCATCTTCTCTGTCTCTCTTTATCTCATGCTCTCTCTCTCTCTCTCTCTCGCTCTCATGCTTTCTGTCTCTCTCTCCCTCTCATCCTTCTCTCTCTCTCTCATCCTTCTGTCTCTCTCTATCTCATGCTCTCTCTCTCTCACATGCTCTCTGTCTCTCTCTATCTTATGCTCTCTCTTTCATGCTCTCTCTCTCTCTCATGCTCTCTGTCTCTCTCTCTCTCTCATGCTCTCTGTCTCTCTCTCTCTCTCATGCTCTCTGTCTCTCTCTATCTCATGGTCTTTCTCTCTCATGCGCCTCTGTCTCTCTCTCTCGTGCTCCCTCTCTCTCTCTCTCACATGCTCTCTGTCTCTGTTTTTCATCAAGTGTGATGTGATGTGAAGTCCCTGACTCTGTCTAATGAAGCCACTGGAGGAATGGTGTCCCTGCGCGTACA
>PYXC01000950.1:495000-518456 GCA_015244755.2 Tenualosa ilisha | reverse complement strand
TACTCTGCCCACCTCCCTGCATGAGAACTGAACTGATTTTAAACCCTCCAGAGATGCACAATTAACAAATGCCCAGTTAACTCTTAAAGGAAAAATCTGGTGTAAATCAACCCACATCACTGTTGCTTGTGCTTGCTGAGTGCTCTCAGTAGAAAGAGGATTGAGAAAATCTGGCACGACGTGGACATGGAGTCCACAACAAAACTTTTTACAGTCAGATGATGACTTGGTCATCTACTTCAGTCAGTTATGTCAGTAACAATTCACAATTACTGCAGGTACTGATGGGTTTGGTATTTGATTTGGGACCACTGTTAACTGACAATAACTTGGGATGCAGGGCACAGTTTAGCTTATGAAGGTGTCTAGACATGTTTGGGGGGGGGGGGGTTAGAGGCTTAACATTAGGATCCAATAACATCCATTTCATTTGGTAAAGTATCGAGATAGCTTGATTTGGCCATGAAACCAACTGCTGCAAACTTCACATGATTAGATTTTAATAAATAGGCAGACCGTTCCACTTTTGCAAAAGTGGGACAGTGTAGTTAATGGAATCCCATGAGTTACTACAACAACCCAGAGATGATTAACTGTGGAATGAATGAATGGCTGGAAATTAATAGTCAAAAAGTTTTGCCCGCCTTAAAATCACTAGTTCTTCTCACTCTGGCAGGCATCCCAAGCCAATCATCTATTACCATTCAGCACCATGTCTGCATCTTACATCGAATATCTATCATTAGATCTATTTATTTACTTCATAACGGATTAAATAGATCGCACGGATGTCAAAGAGCTCATTTTTCATTCTGTGCAAGTTACTTCAGAAAAAAATTTCCGTTAAATATGCTTAATTTTACATGATGCTGTTTTTAGGAAGTTCCACTGTAGAAAACAATGTCAGTCATCTCTGATGTGTGTGTGTGGGTGTGTGTGTGTGTGGGTGTGTGTGTGTGTGTGTGTGTGTGTGTGTGTGTGTATACGCCTTAGATCTGCTACCACATGGGTAGCGAGACAGAGCCTGACAAGCGGGATCGACAGACAGACCAGACAGATGTGCGAATCCTCTCACGGTTCGTGTCAATATACCTGCCGGGCTTAGAACCAGAACCGGCAGTGGTGGAGAGCTGCATGTACACGGTTAGAACCTATTTTACACAACAACATTATACAAAACTAAACAGAACCACAACGGTTCTGGTGAAATGGGTTTTTCAACCCTTCCATGTGTTAAATTGGCCACAAATGACCCGGCAGAGGTTATATCAGATTTTATCCAGTCATTAACCTTTGGAGGTTTGAGATGGAGCATGCTGGCGTGCTGAAACGTCTGAAATGTCCTGCACGTGGCTTAATTTCTCCAGCCTCTTGACATGAAGTTTGTTTCATTAACACACAGGTGACACCAGACCATCACTTTGTCCTGGACTGCCATCCTTCTCACAGAAACATCATCATTGGAGCAGGCTTCTCAGGTCAGAGAGGAAGAAGAATGGGTGACCAATGAGATGACTACACTAGATACTCACTATAAGGAGTGCAATCACCCTTGAGAAGGATTCTTGACTGTTACAATATACTGAGGCTGATACAAGAGAAGACTCACATTATCCCTTTTAAGTCCTTATAAGGCCTGGCTGCATTACTGAGTAAACTGTATGAGGTTCCATTAGCACAATATTGTGTGCAATATCAGCATCAATCTGGTAAATCAACATACTGGTGATAAATTAACAGGCCTGGTACACCAAATTAGTGCTTCAACAGGTGTAACTAATTCACATCCAAATACTGTATAACAATCAGAAAAAAATACTGAATTAAACATTCAGTGGATAAATGTTAATTCTAAATGAATCCTATTCTATCATTCAATATCCAAGTGGTGTACTTATTGGATACACAGGTCAATGTGATACTCACCTATATGAATGATAACCATTTGTCTGTCTTTTTTTCCAGGTCATGGTTTTAAATTTGGCCCAGTGGTGGGTAAGATCCTATGTGAGCTCAGCCTTGGGAAAGTGCCCTCGTATGACCTTTCACCTTTCAAAATCCAGCGCTTCAAGACCCAGATGAAGTCCTCTTTATGAACACATACACATACATACACACAGACACACACACACACTTAAACTAGACACTAACATATAACTGTAGATTACATTCCAACATACCTGCTCCATAAAACATCAAAGCATAAACTCTTTGCAGTAAATAAGGATAACAAAAAGAGTACTTTATTTACAGTACAGCATTGCCTGACACTTGTTGCTACAGTCTTCTAAATAAACACAAATGAAACTCATATTTGAAATGAAATCGATGTCTTTCCTCTGCATTACCTTGCATAATGATCATCCATTAGCCAAACAATACAACTCCCTGTTCTTCTTTGGCTCTGTGAAGTTCCATGAAGCTCTTAATCGCCCGTCAGGCGAACCATGACTACAGCAGGCCTCCACGGCCCAGCAGCTCCCTGTAGGGGGGAGGAGGGGGGAGCCTTATAGCGGGGGATATCACCAGTGTATTTATTAGTCAGCCGGTAAGTGAATTTGTATTGACTGAGTCAGACGATGGGGCGCATTAAAAAACCATTAGGCACAGAGGGCCTGATTCGTCTTCAGCCTGGAGAGGTTGACAGGCAGGGCTGAGGCGTTGCATGGTGTCTCGCCTGTGCTGTGCTATGCTATGCTATGCTACGTGTCGCCAAATGCTAATTATGAGGGTAGTGTGAGGAGAAAGGAGGAGCCAAAGGATGATCGAAGGAGAGATAGCAGAGACTGGCCCTAATCTGGCCTGGATCTGTTCAAGAGCCGGTGGCTCTGACAGGTGCTGCATCATTTACGCGATTCATTTTCCTGACAGGTGAAGTTCGTCTGGGGGTGATTTGAACCACGTGTTATAAGAGACCCGACATACACGCCGTGGCCTTGGAATCGACACCAGCCAGCCAACCAGCCAACCAGCCAGGCATTCGGTCGATATATCTGTCAGCCTGATGTTCTCATCCACGTGTCATAATGGAGAACGCTCCGCTCTGTCAGGGGTGTTTTATTATCGATTAATTGTTTTAACTCCATCAGGGAATTCAACATGGACAAGCAACACTAGAAAAATGATTTCCTCTGAGGTGTCTGAGTCCTTACCCAGAAGACTTTTTTGTCCTCTAAATTTTAGTTTCTCTTGTTTCTCTATCTCACCTTTAAATCATTGAATTTGTAATAGTCCTATTTTATGATTTTATCTTGACATGACATTTGCAATGCTTGTTTGCCTTCGGTCTTAGGTTTGTCTGTCTGTAAAGCACATTAAACTGCCCAGTCAGTGTATTAAATGTACTACATCAATACATTTTGCCTTGTCTTGCCTCACCTAAAGAATCAGAATTCTGTGGTCACGATGAACATCGTCTGTCCTCTACAAGTGTGTCCACTTGAGGAGACATTACTGCTTGGCCTTGCTTGTGTCTGGGTGAAAGCTGGGTGGTAGTCTGCCTCATAAAAGGTTGGTGTGGGGGTAGTGCTCTTTAAGTGTGCAAGGTGTGCTTTTCAACCATCAAGCTTCTCAGAAAAATGAAAGTGCACGCACACACACACACACACACACACACACACACACACACACACACACACACACACAAAACGCACACAAACACACACACAATCTCTCTCTCTCTCAAGGTGAGGGATGGGACAAAAGATAAAGATAGACAGAAACACAGCAACTGAGAAAAAACTCAGAGAGTAGCAGAGAGTACCCAGAATGCATGCAGTTCCGAACACACACACACACACACACACACACACAGACTGAAGCCCTCGTCAGCAGCAGGGATGACAACTAAGAAAAAACTGTGTTTCGGAACATGCAATACACACACATGCAACACACACAACTCCTTTCAGTAGCAAGGACTGTGACTGACAAAACAATTGGCATTCAGAACACTTAACCTGTGCGTGTGTGGTGGTGGTTGTGGTGTGGGGAGGATGTCCTTCAGAGACACATTTGTCTGTCCCTGTGGAGGAAGAGCAGCCATATACTCACGTCAGATTTCGTCGTTGGGTCGTCTTCCTGCCCAGTTGCTAGGTTGTGATAGCCTGTCAAGAGAAGCACAGTTCAGCTTTAGTATGCACAATGATTCAATTTACAAAGGCACAAATTAAGGATATATCATAAATACTTTATTGGTCCCTTAACTTGGATATCCTCCCTTTCGATGCTTCCCTCCAGTTGTAACATTAGAGTAGTTGTTGGCTCACAATCGCTAACATTACTGTCCTGATTGGTGCTAACAACATTAGCATTGATGCTAGTTGTCTTCTTAACATTAGCACCACTCTCACTATCCCTGTGTGCCTGCTGGTGCTGCTTGGCCAAATCTCTAGAATAAGTCACAAGCCTATCCAGAGAACCATGGAGTGTCTTGTTTAACTCCTCTTTCTGTTTTAGTTTCTCTCTTTTCTCAGCACCTGACTGAAATTTACGAAAGCAGTCACACTGACGTGCTGCTGCCGACATTTCCCCTTCTGTTCTGGCCAGATAGCTTGCTTGCTTCACGCTACAATCCTACAAGTCAGAAAATGTGTGCGTATTTACTTTATTTTTCAATCTTAGAAACGATGTATATGCAAATTAAATGAAATACAGTTTGTTTATTTTAGAGATGTATAAAGAACCGCAATACAGATTTATAGATGAATCTGCAACATCATTGGCCAGGTGCGAGGCCCATCAGAGCAAGAGGCCCTGGGCGACCGTCCAATTCGCCACCCCCCCCCCCCCTTGCGATGGCCCTGTTAGTCGGTATCACTTGCAAACCAGTTTTGTTGATAAGTGGTCATATGAAGTTATATTTTAAAGAGGCCTATGACAACTCAGAGTAGCAACGGCTGGTCTGTTTCTGACTGGTTGAGGAAGATACGCTCTCAGGCTTTAGAATACAACTTCCATTGGAGGTACAGTACATGTGTGGTCATGTAATTTTATCAATCATTTTCATGCAGAAGTGCAATGGATGCCAGGTAGCCAGCTGTGCATGTAGAACATTTGTGAATCTCCTCACATCCTAAGATAATCCTAGCCAGTTGACTGGAAGCCTGGGCTTTTCGATTGACTGGCTCAGGCGCTCGACTCTTGATCCGAGGTTGCTGTGGGGTCACAGGTTTGAGCCTGGGACTGGACTGCGCAGGATGACGTCACATAAGCACACAGTATGTACACATGTGTAACACATTTCACCTACACAACCCATGTTCTGTTGTCATGATTGTGCTCTCACATTGCCCAGTGGAGTTGAGTTACTGTGTGTTCACACCAAGAGCTACTAAAACTGTAAAATCGCTTTTGTCGCTCATAAAAATAGCTGCTAAATATCTGTTAGCTCTAATTGCTCACAACGTGTCCATTGACATTTCATTTACAGCCGAAACGCGTTATAGCTCATTTGTATAAGGTTGAGCCGTTTTTAACTTTATTTTAATCGCTCTAGTCGCCCCAAGTTTTATTGCTCGTCGTTTTCGTTGCTTTTGTCGCTCTTGTCCATTCAAAGTGAATTACCTCCAGTGATTTTACAGCTTTAGTTGCTGTTGGTGTGAACACATAGTTAGGGAGCTGCTCTTCCAAGTGCTGCAGATTGCTGCTGATTCCAGGTGCTAGGAGAGACACCTCTGCTCTCTCCGCCACACACACACAATTCCCACAGGTGGGATCACTCCGGTGCAGCACAAGCACAATATGAAGTGAACGGCTATGAGAGAAGGAGCGGGAGAGAAAACATAGCGATGTCATCTCTCAAATGACTGTTCTGACACACATTTAGAAACACACACACACACTAAACACACCACTGGGACAACACAGATGGCTTTGTGCCAGCACCACTGTAATATGGTTGAAAATGGCATTTAAGACGCCTCTGTAGACGCAGAGTGAAGGCACGGTGATGACAGATCTCAGGTGGCCTAACTAGCACTCGCATACACATACTAAACGACTGACTATTCCCGTCATGCAACACAGGTGGTTTCGCATCAGTGTCACTGCAACATGCGGTATGCGACCGAGAGAGAGAGAGAAGAGGAGGACAGGTGCCGAAAGACAGAGAGAGAGATGGGGGGAAGGGGAGAGAGGGAGAGAAGTAATGATGGTAACAGAGTGATGTCTCAAGAAACTGTTGCACACAAAAACACTGTTAATTTATGACCGTCTCTTGTGTTTTGGCACCGAACAGCAGTAGTAGCACTGCATATTTACACACACACACACACACACACACAGGTTGCCTCACTTACGTGCTCGGTACTATTGCAATGTGGTAAATAGCTGTTTTCCTCCTATGAGAGGGCTGGGTGTAAGATACAGAGCTCAGTGATGATGGGTCTCTGAAGTGTCTGCTCTGGCTGACACACATACACACACACACACACACACCAAAACTATAGTGGGTCCCAGTGGGGATACGGGTGTCAATCACGTTACAGCAAAGACTAGTCAGTGAGAAACAAGCATCAGCGCAGGGAGATCTGAGCGACCCAGGCACTTGGCCTGCACATCTTAGTGGCCAGGCAGTGGACTTGCTCGTCCAGAAAGGACCAATCAAGGTGTACAACTGTGATTTCCCCTTGACCCTGGACAAAAGACACTTTTCTGAGGAGTTCTATGTACGCAAATTACCCAAAGGCGAAAGACTCATAGAAGACTGACTTGTGTATTCCAAGAGAAGAGACTCCGTGTTTTGCTTTTGTTGTTAGCTTTTTAGTTCAAGTCGGCCCAATCTTGCTAATGGGGAAGTAATGATTGGAAACATTTGTCAACTATGCTAAAACAACACGAAACCTCCCGTGATCACATATCAAGTGCCACAAAGTGGATTGAGGCTAAACGCAGATTTGATACAGAGACATGTATGGACCAGTCACTTCAAAGGCAAATATCAAGGGAAAGGGCACATTGGCAAGACGTTTTAACACGCATCATTGCAGCTGTGCAGTTCTTAGCAGAAAGTAATTTGGCTTTTCGAGGGTCAAATTCTAAACTGTAAAAAGAAAACAATGGTCACTTCTTGAAATTGATTCAGATTATCTCCAAATTTGACGCTCCTTTGAGCGAGCACGTTCGACACATTGAAGACAATGAAACTCGAGCACATTATCTAGGGCCTCACACTAAAAATGAGTTAATTTCTCAGATGGCCACAAAAATTCACAGAAATTCAGTTGTGAACGTCACAAAGAAAGCTAAATATTTTTCGATGATTCTCGATTGTACGCTGACATGAGCCATCAAGAGCAGATGTCATTTGTCCTCTGTTTTGTAAATATGGCATCATTAGATGTGAGCATTGAAGAACATTTCATTGAATTTCTTAAAGTACACGAGCAAACAGGTAAGGGCCTTAACCTTAACATTAACGACTGTCGTGGTCAGGGGTATGATAATTGTGCAAACATGAAGGGAAAACGTCAGGGGGTTCACGCTCATGTATTGTGTCTCAGTTCTCGAGCTTACTTCATGCCTTGCGGTTGTCACAGTCTTAATTTGACTCTTGGTGGCTAAGAGTTGTCCAAAAGCGATGTCCTTGTTTGGTATTGCACAACGACTATACACTATTTTCACAGGCTCCGCCAAACATTGGGAAATACTCAAAGCGAGAGTGCCATACCTCACTCTAAAACCTTTGTCTGAAACTCGCTGGGAATGTCGGGTAGAAAATGTAAAAGCAATACGATACCAATCAAGTGATGTCATTGATGCTTTGCTTGATGTTTCGCATGAAAGTAATGACGCCAAAATTAAAAGTGAAGCCATGTCGCTGGCTAAAGAAATGCAAAACTTTGAATTCATTTTTGTCTTTGGTGATATGGTATGATGTTCTGTTTGCCATAAACACTGTCACTAAGACACTACATGCAGAAATATAGATGATGAACTTGTGTCGGCAAAGGTTTCTGCAACAGAGATAGCTCTAGAGATGGATATTGATCCTGAACTCAAAGCAGCACGACGAATTAAACGCAAACGGGATGAAAAACAAAATGAATACACCCGTAACGCAGAGCAAGCCTTTGTAATAGACTATTTTAGTTGTCGTGGATCAGGCTCTCGCTGCTCTAAGGACACGTTTTACGGAAATGCAGGGGTTTGGGAAAATGTTTGGATTTCTTTTTGATATAAAAAAAACTATGTGGCATGGAAGAGGGAGATCTGCACAAACAATGCGTAAGACTGGGCGATGCTCTGAGCACGCCCGAATCCTATGACATAAATGCACTGGACCTTGCCCAGGAGTTGAAGGCATTTCGAGACATAATTCCCAAGGGGACAGATACTGCCCTGAAAAGACTTCGTTTCCTTAAGGGGATCGAAGGAACAGTCCCAAACTGCGAAATTGCGCTCAGGCTCTTCCTGACAATTCCAGTAACTGTTGCGTCGGGGGAACGGAGCTTTTCAAAACTGAAACTTATTAAAAATTATTTGCGCACCTCAATGTCGCAGGATAGGCCCTTCTGTCAAGTGAAAATGACGTTGCCTGTAAGCTGAATTATAATGATTTAATTGCGGAGTTTGCGGCAACGAAAGCCAGAAAGGTCGCTTTTTTCTAAGTTGACAATATGGTGAGTCGATCTCATTTATTTGTGAAATGTTCACCTGTTTCTGTAGTGCACATATCAGTAGTTTAGTTTGAATGTCGTGTGCGTTTATACTCGATATCGACAAATTGCGTTCAGCAATGCTTAATAGACATTTTTCTTTATGTCAAAACGTTCACCTATGTATGTTTGTCGATGTATTATCCCACTACTAAATGTACACCGACAGTAGCCTAAGCTACGTGTAAAGTAGGCTGTCGTGAAAAGCGCCTCGCACCCGTCAAGTTTGCCAACTAACTAGACTAAATAAATACTAAAGATATATACTAAACTAATTATCTGAGAAAAATAGAATACCTCAAATAGTGGGAAAATGCTGCTTAGTGTTGCTTTAAGTGTTACTTCACTCGAGAACCAACTCTGGTTCTGCTTCTGGTGTGTGTGTGTGTGTGTGTGTGTGTGTGTGTGTGTGTGTGTGTGTGTGTATAGCTCTTGTCTCCTCCAGCCCTGCAAGTGTAGGAAGAGAGAGGAATGTAAACAACGTTAGAAGTGCGTCCCAAAGCTCAGAACAAGCTCTCCCCCGGAGTCAGTGAGCGGTGCAGCGCTCATTAGAGTGGAAATGATATACGCAGACAACAAAGGCATCAGCAGCCATGCTCTCTCTCCCCCTGCTCTCGTGCACTCCCTCACACACTGCCTGGGTTTCTTAAACTCACTCTGTTGTTTTTTTTCTTTCACAGTCTTCCTTCTTTTCTTCCCAATTTGCTCTTCCTCACCTTTTCTCCCTTGCCTCTCCTCCACCATGTTTCATTCTTTCTTTCTTTGTCTGACCTCCTCAACCCCCTTTTTCCCTCCATCTGTCTTACTCACACACACAGGTTACTTCTTCTTCCTTGCACCCCTATAATCTCTCTCTTTTATTTTAATTCTAGTTCCCTTCCTCCCTCTTTCTTTAATCTCCGTTAATCACCACACTTCATTCTCGTCCTTTTCTTTCTTTTACACAATTTCTCTCACCTTTACTTACCCTGTATTTCTTCCCTTCATCCTCTTCTCATCTTTCCTCTACGATTTCCTTTCCTGCCTCCTATTCACCCTGTATTTATTTGCTCTCTCTCAGTAGTATAATCATTTCTCTTTTCTTCTGTCTCTTCCTCTCTCTCTGCTCCACCTCTACATGTCTTCCGCCTGCATTGCATTGCAAATGAGTGCTTGCTGCTGCTGTGTCTTCAGCTGGTCCCCATAGGCAACCCCTCAGCCCCTCCAATCAAAACATTATTGACTGGCTGGTAGTTCCAGACAGACACACACAGTGTGTGTGAGTTCTCATCATCAATGCCAATGATGTGTGTGTGTGTGCGTGTGTGTGTTTGTGTTTTTCGCACAAAAACCCTCTCAAGAGCCTCACCCACAGGAGCACTCAATGCAGCAGCAGCGGCAGTACAAGTGCGCGCGCACACACACACACAGGTGTGTGCTACATACTGATGACTGGAGTCAAAAGAGAAAAAGAAAGGACACAAACATCTGAAATAACCAAGAATCCAGGATCAAATTAAACACATCCTGATGAATTATGAAATATCATAAATAGAATGGTGTAAATATGTACACCAAAGAGTTCAGGTTTTGGCACAGACACATAATCAAACACTCAGAATTTATTACACATTCCTATACAAGACACACAAGAATTTAGCTTTTCTATGAAGGCCATCAACAAGGTTCCAGCTTACTGAACGTCACTCTCCCATGAGCACGTCTATGGCTCAGGTACCCTAGAGATAAGGCACTACTCATTGTGTTCCTAAGCACAGACAGGCAACTGTATGTAGCATGTACAGTATATCTCTGTGTGTGTATCCAGAGTTTTCCACTGACTTGTCTCAGTTAGTCTTGTAAATAGAAGCTACAGGACAGTTGGGTAGTTTTATTCAAAACTTATTTTGTAGTAGTAGGACTGATCCTTTTACATGTGCCGTGTGCTTTTCTGACCATCAAAACAAGTGGTCGGTACAAAAGCACATACAGTGCAGAAATCTGTTTAAGCTTGTGCTCATCTTCATTAAAAGAGTAAAGATAAGCAGAAATGTGATTAAGCCTTCACTATGCTGGAATGCAGTTGTGACTTAGCCTTTGTACTTGCCTGTTGTTTTCTGATGCAAATTCTCCACCAAATTGTCCATTGAAATGCATATCGTTCCTTTCAGCTGTTCTTACCAACACCACCTTTCATCGTAGTCTCAGTAACATACACACATTCTGTTTACATATGCTTCATACATCGTAGTCTCAGTAACATACACACATTCTGTTTACATATGCTTCATACATCGTAGTCTCAGTAACATACACACATTCTGTTTTCATATGCTTTCTTGGGTCCTTTAATTGGCTTTGTGGAATCCCTTGCGTTGCCTTGAGGAGGATTACCTTGAAAACAATGTATGCTTATTTCCTTTCTATAATCTTGTCACAGTGTATGCTCTTATTCTCCCTGCAGTGTGATTGATTGACATGATGAAAGAAGAGCCGACAGCATGAATGGAGAACATAATCTAATGTAGAGGTCAATTTGACAAAGAAAGACACTGAGCTCTCTCTTGGTAATAAGCTTTATGCAACAAGGCATACTGTACATTTCTGTCTTCATTTGAACCCACATAAACCTCCTACAAATGTATAGAGGATCATATATGCATATATGTCCCTGTCCATAGTAAAAGAAGGAACACTAACCTGAACAAGCAATATTCTTGCAAACACACCATTGTCTAGTCACGTGAAATAGGCTACTCACACAACCAATGCCACGCGCACACAGACAAACACACACAGAGTTGTGTATGCCCTCAAATGACTTAGTCATAGCCAACAAAACACATTTCACTTAAATGAGAGTTGTGTAACAAGGCCAGAAATAGGAAGTGCATTTAAGGTGAGTACCCCATTAATATCAACTCTCCTGACAAGCATCAAGCATCAAGTAGCTTACGGCGTTGTATTGAACTATATGTGAGTTTTGTAAACACACACTATTTGCACGCAACAAAAGTGCACCAAGCCCAGCGATTACTCTGAAAAAATGTTATTATGAACCAGAGGAGAGAATAAATCAGTGAGAAGCACCACAGATCCAAATAGCAAATATATTTCCCTTTGGACATAACAAAGAAATGCAATTAACAAACAAAGAAATAGATGGGAACAAAAAAAAGCAAACACACAATCAAAAGCAAAGCAACAGGTTCAGATCCTAATATTTCCATATCTTTTAATTTAAAAATGAATGTGATTGAAGGCAGAAATCATAGAGCATATATTCCGACCAGTATCATTATTAAAAAGAAATTATGCTTTCAAAACATATATTTATTATTATTTATGGGATTTATTTATTTAATTCATTTAAGCCCTAGATACCAGCGCTGGCATATAATGCCTGTGTATCAAAGCCCACTTACACTAGAGGTGATTAGCAGTATTTGACAGAGTGTGTGTGTGTGTGTGTGTGTGTGTGTGTGTATGTGTGTATGTGTGTATGTGTTTATGTGTGTGTGTGGGTAGGATTACCATCTTTCAGCAGTACACAGACACACGCACCACAAGCGAAAATACAGTGAAACTTCTTGTGTTCAATTTTGTGGCGTGCATATTCTTCTCAAAGGATTTTCAGGCATTCACCCAGACACCAGATGTCTTTGGAAGAACTCTGTGTCTGTGTTTGTGTCTGTGTTAGGTCAATCATAGGAGTACAAATCTATTTAGCAGTCAGGAGGCTGTTCTGGAGGGTGTTGTAGTATTCTCAGTGCAGCTCAAGTGTTCTGAGGTGAGCATGGAAGTACCAGTGGAGAACATTTAGCTTTAGGCTCAACTGACCTGGCTTGAGAGTCGGTGCTTGTCTTGCCATAGGCGACAGTGGGAATCCTACAGCAGTCTGATTAAGTATGCTTACTGACACGCAAAGAGTGGTAGTTCATAATGGATCTCCATGAGACCAATCAGATGTTACTGAGGCCAGCTGCTATCCTGATCTCGGTCTTGCTTTGTGGGTTTGTGCTGAATGGTGATAAAACCCTCAGGAGTTTATAATCTCAGTAGGTGATCAAAGAGGAGAACAAAGCTCTAACAAGGCCACTTCTTCAAGAAGCCCTTTGTGACTTAAAAAAAACTCAGAATTCTCTTATTGTGTGCCACCTTTCCCACCAAAATTCACACATACACATACACACACATTTAAAAACAAATAAACAAACACACATACACACCCACACACACAAACTGTGCTTTCAGTTATGAGTGAACCCCAAAGGTGAGAAGACAGAACAGCTATGGCCTTCAATCATGTCACTGCAGACAGCTTCTTACTACGGGTATGTTTCTCTGTATTTGTTTGTATTTTTGCCACGTCATGTCAGGCTGCAGTCTCCGAGGGTTTGTCGGGGTCATGGTCGCCATCTTTGAGAAGAGTCTGATGGGAAAGCTCGGCACTGGGGGGCTCCTCCGTGATGTCATCTTCAGGGCGGGGAGTGGAAAAATGCCTGCGGTACTGTGGGGGACTGAGAGAAAGAGAGAGAGGGGGGGGGGTTGCTGTTAGTACTGACAGATGAAGAGCCATATTAAATCACAGCAGTTACTCCACTAGAAGTAAATGGTGTTGATGCAGTCGCACAGCAAAGTTATATCTTACGGGAACAAAGTTAAGCAGACGGTTATCACGTCACACAGGGTCTCAATTCCAGTCCAGTCACCAACAATACACTTAAGTCTAACCTGAGTGTTAATCATGTCATGCACATTAGTTTGATGCTAGAAAATTAAAAAAAAAAAAGAAGTGAGTGAAAAGTTCAAACTGAAATCCAAAGTGGCTACAGTCAAGGACATTCCTGTCAGAGTGAAAAAAACACTTCAAGCAGAGCACAACACAGTCATACAATCCACAGTCATGACTGAAAAAGAAACAGTATTAAAATAATTTGGAATTTGGAAGTAAAGTCAATCTTACCGATGCAAAACAAAATGATAAAACGCATTCCACAACAAGGCCATTACCCGATCAAACTAAACAGACTAATGTGACCTTCCAAACATGCTGGGCACTGGGTCAGTTGAGTTTTTAAGGTTCAAATCTATGAGGATCTTTGAGTAGCTTTTGAAATGCAGTCTAAAGGCACTGCCAACTGTTGGGTTAATGTGACCCACGGATGGGTTAACGTGACTCCATGCTTTCACACCCCCCCATCAGCCCTTGTCACCTCTGTTCCTGTGTTTATTTAGTCGCTGTCTGGCTTATAAAGGTATTTCATCACCAGGTTGTCCATTTTCTTCTTCTTCTTCTTCTCCTCTTTTTTGCCTGGAGGTCGCTCAGGGACTACTCCGTCGGCTCCCTCCCCCTGTGGATCTTCGGTTCGGCGACCAGGCCCCTTCTTGACGCTGCTGGAGCTCCGGTAGGAGACGGTGGAGCAGGAGCTGGACGAGGACTCCGAGGACTCAGATGATGAGGACTCGGATGATGACTCGTTCTTTCTGGAGCTCTTC
The DNA here is from genome assembly GCA_015244755.2 of Tenualosa ilisha. Classification (NCBI taxonomy): domain Eukaryota; kingdom Metazoa; phylum Chordata; class Actinopteri; order Clupeiformes; family Clupeidae; genus Tenualosa; species Tenualosa ilisha. The sequence continues at coordinate 504,321 of PYXC01000950.1, read as the reverse complement.
CTGGATGACTTCTTGCCCTTGCGGTGGGATCCTCCGCGCCGGCGACCTCGCTCGTCTTCGGAGGAACTCTCCGACTCCGAGGCACGGCTCTTCTTCTTGGCCTTGTGGCGGCCGCTGCTGCGCGAGCTGATGCTGCTTGAAGGGCGGCCGTAGTCCAACGCCGAGCCAGAGGCTGAACGACGCAGGCTGGATGTGCTGCGACCCAGACCTTCGTCCGTGTCCAGCCCGCCCCGGCCGCTCTTCCTCTCCCCAGTCTCATCAGTTGCGCCACCACCCTCCCCCTCTTCCTCCTCCTCACCCTCCGAGTCCTTCAGGCTGCGGCGCTTAAATTTGATTGGCTTGAAGCTCAGCACCTCGTTGATGGCCTTTTCCAGGTCAGGGTCCAGGTAGTTGCGGTGACTAACAGACTTGACGTCACCGACGTCTCCCGCGGCGTCATCTGGGGAGCGTCCGGGCGTTGACAAGCTGCGTCCCAAAGATCGGACAGAGGAGGCTCCTCCCTCGCTAAACGCCATGCTCAGGCGGTCGTCGACATCATCGTCGTCGTCGTCTAGACGCAGGCCAAACTCGCTGAGGCGGCTGCTGCGGGCGAGGGAGATACGCGAGTCGGCGCGGCTGACACTGCCAGGGCTGCGGGAACCACCGCCGCCGGCCCTTCGGCTCAGTGTGGGGCTGACTGACGGCACGTACGAGTCGCTTCGCCCATCGTCCATCCAAGAGCTGCTTCGACGCACGCTGTACCCACTCACACTTGACTTGACATCGTCGTCATCGTCATCAGGGTCCATTCCGCGGCGGCTGGACATGCGGCTGGACATGCTTGACTCCTTGTCAAACTCCGGGCTGCTCCGTGACGACCAGCGGCGGTCCAGGCCCTTCCTTGCCCGACTGGTCGCCTCCGAGTATGCCTGCGAGATGACCGACCCGCGGTCATCCATGTCGTCGCCGGTCTTGGCCTTGGCCTTCCGCAGAGAGGATCGGTCGATGGTGTCCGACTGATCCTTCAGGGTGCTAAAGAGGGAGCTCTCGTCACCCGTGCCCCCGATGGAGTCCTTCAGGTTGGAGCGCTTCCTGTAGCTCAGGGAGCTCATCACCGACACCGAGCGGCTCGACTCCAGCTCTTTGCCCTCCTTCAGCGGGTCTTTCACATCCTTCCCTTCCTTGCCTTCCTTAACCTCCTTACCTTCCTTAGCATCCACATTAACAGCATACCTGATGGGACCAATGCCACGATGAACACACAGCGGGGAATGAAAATCCAACACAGGAAAAGACAGAAAGAGAGAATTGAAAGAGAAAAGGCAGATTAAATCAAAGGAAAATACTAAGAGAATGGAAGATGTGTTAAATAGCACTCTTAATGGGAAAGATTGGTAAGGCAGAAACAAAAGAAAATGCAGACTTTAACAGAAGAACTTAACAAAAAAGGTCTCTTCTTTCTGGCTGAGTTCAAAGGAGTTGCAAATCTCCTGGGTGAGTTCAACTAAGTATTCAGTGTATTTCTCCACTACAGAACAAATAATATTACTCATGGACACTTATAACAGCCCTATAATAGTAGACTTAAAGGGTAACACTGGATAAAGGCACTGGAAGAAAGCCCTAAAACCGTAGATCGACCATACCCACCCATGAATGAGTACTGATTGAGCACTTAAACAGTGTGATCAAACATCACACTGATCTGAAAAAGCCCTCAGACACACGGACTGGTTGTAAACCCCTAAGGGTGACTATGGTACAGTCCTACAGGCATTGGGTGTAAACCCCTATGTGTGACTAGATTCATGAAAGATGAAAAAAACTGCCCTTTATCATTGTGACTGATTGCTGTAGGGATGCCAGACTGACTTGGATGCCGTCACTGATGCATCTTCGGCCATAACCCTGCCTGATTGGGTACTGACCTGGAGCCTTTCAGGCTGCCCTCGTCCGACAGGGTCTTGGTGGAGCCTTTATTCTTGGACAACCACGATTTCACCCCATCCACGCGGTCTTCCACTTCAGAGTCCACATCTGAGTCATCACCACTGCACAAGACAGACAATGTCAGGAGAAATGGCACCATTAACACAACATGACCGATAATGAGGGGGGGGGGGGGTGCAGACAGACAGATGAACAAAGTAAGATGGGGAGACGACCCTACTCTAATCGTATCATAAAAACATGCCATGCCATTTGTCATGAGATAACATCTGGTGAATGCCAAGTCATTTAATAGTTTCATGTTCAACTTCAGCTTAGTTTCATGGTCATAACAGCTGTAACTATACCTAAAAGTCTATGATAATGGTAAGATGATGTCTAAAGGTCTTCACGGGTCAAGACATACTATCATTATGGCAATGAAATGGCACCGTTATGTGCTTGACCAGAGATCTTGTATTCACTGTCTCAGGCTAGACAGTAATGGATATGGCATATTCGACATCAGATTTATAAGATGGCTGAGTCAGTCTTCAAGGAGGGTTCAGGTTAAGTGTTCCTGTGGTCAGACACATATTGAGAGTCGCTCATTATTTTTTCTTGAACAGGAGGTGAGTAACAGAGTCTGGACAGAGACCCTTCAGACAGTCTACTTGTATTTCATGTGCTCTTTTTACACTGACCGGCAACAATCTTGGGCATTCACTAAACTAATCACTTTTGCACACAGTCTCTGCACGTGTATGCAACAGACATCATGCATTTCAATGTAAAACACTTGTGTAAGCAACAGACATCATGCATTTCAAAGTAAAACACTTGTGTAAGCAACAGACATCATGCATTTCATGTAAAACACTTATGCATCCATAATCCAGCACAAATCTATATACATGTAAATTAAACAATTCTCAAACCCTGCAAAGCAGCTAATTTTAATGGATTACATTTTGTTGGTTTATGTGAGGCAACTCCTATGTATGATAAAAAAAATAATTTAAAATACTTTACCTTTTCCTGGAGGGAAAAAAAACAACAAACTGTATCCTATTTTAGACAGTTCAGACAAGTTTATTTTTATTAGTGCTGTATCCAAGTAATATGTAAACAGCGCTGCATAAAACCAGTGCAGGGCAACTTGTTTTGTTGTTTGAAAATGATACTTTGAACTCTGAATCTCTCAAAAACAACATTAATTGTTCGGCCTCGCCCCCCCAAAAACACACACACACACACACACACACACACACACACACACACACACACACACACACACACACACACATCCCTGAATTCCATCCCACACTCACATAATGACCCTACAAGCTGGAGTTATTAGATTACTTTAATAATTGCACTGATTAGCATATATTAAAAACCCCATCTAAAACATGCATCCGTGTTGTTGAGAGCTGGCTGTTGGCTTTGAAAGAGTGTAAACAGAGACTAGATAATGGGCCTCGTCTGTGGGTCTGTGCTCGTGGGCCTGAGTACCTTGCTGAGTATTGCCCGGCTGAACGCATAATGACTCAGGCTGAAGGCGGCCGGGCGAAACCTGCCTCCCCTGGCGCTTCGCTGAATACAAATGGTCTACTTGAAACTCCAATTAGCGCCTTGAGCCCAGACCTGGCTGTTACGGTGTTGTCTTCACACAAACATCAGTACACAGCTTTTCCCATTCCATTACTCAGCTTGCCTCCGAGCTATATCCACTGAGTTCATTATCATCTAACTTGTTTATACCTGAAGATGGGAAGCTATTCACTGATTGGTACGGTTATAGTTCCTTATTCGTCTACATTCACCTGGACTGCCTCCTACACTTTGCCCTACAGTAAATGGTGAGAGTTTATCTAGCTGCTTATTTCAATCAGTTCCCGGGCCAATGCTAAATGGGAGGCTAGCCTGCTGTGCATGGATGAAAAATAACGAGATAGAAACACCCACACCTGAAACTAGCCCGGTGGCTGGGAGACTTATCTATTTGTGTGTGTGTGTGTGTGTGTGTGAGGGGGGTATACCAAATGAATAACATTTGGAGCTCCAGTTGTTGTCAAGTGTTGAGGAGGGTTATGACAGAATGCAAATGACTTGCCAGTTGCCATGGCAGTGGACACTCTGAGAGCTTGATTATGATTGGTCCTCTTTGGAGTCACATGACGTAGGCACGTAGGCACGTCAAGACTTGCATGGGTTTACATACAAAAATCTAAATGTTCTAGATCCAACAGGTCAAATAGTTTAGAGAGTGTTTAAATCACTGGTCTACAAAGTGATTTAATGTAAAAGTGGCAGTCAAAGAGATTTCAAAAAGAATTGTGTTTTCAAGGGTATGTGAGGAAAAAAAAACACTTTAAATGAAACTAGATGTTTCAGTGTTCAAATGTCTGCTGACTTGAGGTCCATCCATATTAGGCAGAATACTAAATCTAATGATTCTACTGCAACTAGTGTTTAACCAGTTGTAGTGGTTCTTAAAGCCCCTATCCACACCCCTGCACACCCCCATTATTTCAACATCATTACGCCTTTTCATGGCATTTTCCCCACACATTTCACTGGCACAATACGATGCACACGCACTCACTCACGCACGCCCGCTCGCACATTAGGCCAGCCACACATTCATAGACACTCACATAGTACAGACACATCCATAAACACACAGACACACACAAACACCCATGCCAAATACACGCAGGCGTGTGAGCGTGCGTGCACACACACACATATGCACACACGCACATACCCACACACGCACACACACCGAGTTCAAACAATGCCCTGGCTGGACAGAGGTGCAGAATAATGGAGAGCTTTCCATGTCATGTCGCCCCCAATTTTCGTGACGGTTTGACCCCGCTCTCCCCTCCCCCTCCTTCTCCTCCCCCTTTCCCCTCCCCCTGCACCACTTGGGAACAAATACTCTTACAAGGTTCAGAGGGCCATGATAATGTGTTGTGACAAAGGGCCTCCACTGGCTACATATCCTCGGTGCACACAGTTACATTCATCATTAAGTGTCTGTGTTCCCTCCATTATTCTCATCTGTTTTCTTGCTGTCTTCTGTATTTTTCTTATACCACATGCTGCAGATTATTTATAGAATTTGTTGTACAATAATTATTTTCAAACCTTTTACATCAAGAAATATCAAAAGAATCAGTATTGTTATTAAATGTGTACACAATGAAGGCTTGTAAAAAAGCAGTGCTATAATGCATTCCTCTAGCCAAAATCAATATGAATACACACAGTTATTAACACTGATACGAACATGGACATCAAAACTGACTCCTATTCCATACGGATGCAACTGTGCATATTCGCCATTTTGCACAGTAACAGGAAATCAATTTCTCTATTACTACAGGATGATCAGAGGGCTCTGTTTACTTTATGAACCTCCTCAAGTCTCCTCACCACTTTCTGAGAGAGAATACATAGTTGGGCTGAAAAGTGCACATTTAACTCACAATTTTGCATTGGATTTAAAGAAATGAAAGTCCTCCATTGACAGAGGATATGATTGGAGGGTATGCAGTGAGGTGCATTCTGGGATTCTGGCATTCAGGTCTCTCTATGATTAGGGACAGATGACTAGTTTATGGGCAGTTGGTAGTTGCTTTCATAAACACCCATAAAAAATCACATAGAACCACATAGAACCGCAGTCTGGAGTGGATCAGGCCCTAATCTGGCACGGGCTCTTCAGAGCCACATCAGAAGCAGGCCAGGTCCAGCCAAGAGTCGGTCAATGTGTGTTCTGAAATAGTTTGACATAGTTTGGGTTCTGAATGTAAAGGAACAAACATGGGTTGGGTGCTACAGGCCAGTGTACAGTGGCCTAGTTTTTGTTTTAGAAGCACTCGGATCCATGCAAGTTTGGGGGGTGAATGTATGAGGACCAATGGATACTGATGTAGAAACATGCTAATGCATGCAAATGGATGGAGTTAGTAGCACTCTTGGCTCGAATGATGCAATACTGAGGTCTAATACAGACATTCTCTCATGAATTTTCAAATGGCTTAGATTGCTTTCAAATTCTCAGGATTCCAAATGGTTTCACTTGCTTTAATGAGCCATAATGCTGATTGATAAGCAGACTCTTCATTAGCATTTTCAAGGTGACATGAGCTGCAAACAGTGGCATGTTTGAAGTGGCATGAGACCAACATGTCCTCAGTAAAGCATCATTCTCCTGTTGTGCGGTGAATGAACAACAGCTTTCACACAACGAACAAACAGCTTTCAAAACGAACAACAAAAGGGCACAAGACGTTTGTATGTTGGCATCTCACGTTTTGTTCTTTCTTTTCTGATATTTTGTCACCATGTCTTGTAGACTGCCATACAAAAGACCAAGGAAGAGAAGGAGAAAGAAAGAGAAGAAACAGCAATATTAGCCAGAGTCTCACACAGCGGGAGCTCCAAATCAAAAATACATAACATGATCAGGAATGGGTCAGGATGAAATAACTAAGGCTGATGACTTCTTTTTTTTCCCGAACGCAAATCGGAACTTGACCAATCTGTAATGATCTGCACTGGGGTACAAGGAGTTTGGTCTACTCAGTCTCCCCGTGACCTCCTTTCTCCAAGAGGAGGAGGAGGAGGAGGAGGAGGTAGAGGAGGAGGATCTATCGCTCTGCATTGTTTACCTAGGAGCCGCTCAGAGGTGGTCTATCTGAGCTACTGCATCCCACACAACATGAGGCCCAGCGGGAGCCCACACAGCACAAGAGGAAAACCAACACACAGGGAGACAGAGAGAGAGACAGAGAGAGAGGGAAGGAGAGACAGAGGCTCAGGGGACGTGATTAAACCAGGACAGCATCACGAGAAGACAACAGAGAAGCAAAGAGGAACCAAGAGAGAGAAGAGGAGGGGGAGAGTGAGAAATGCAGAGAGAGAGAGAGAGAGAGAGAGAGAGAGAGAGAGAGAGAGAAAACACCAGAATGAACAGAGAGACAGAGAGAAAGAAACAGAGACACAGAGAATAAGAGAGAGAGAGAGAGGAAATAGAGAGGCATTGGAGAGATGCCTATAGTGTGAGAAAGAGGGGCGCAGAGACAGAGAAAAAGAAACAAGCAAAGTGAAGAGATAAACAACAAACAAACAAAGCAACAAACAAAAGAAGAAAACAAGCAGTGGGAAACAAAGGAAGAGGAAGAGTGAGAGAAAAAAAAACAACTCAAGATTGGGCAGAGAGAGAAAAACACCCAGCATGCAGCTTCCGGAAATCCCATAATGATTCATTTCCTTCCCCAAAAGTTGACTGAGTCACCACACTGAGTTACCACAACCTGCCGAGTCAGACTCACAACTACAGAGTTGGAACTACCTGCCGAGTCAGACTCAAAGGTAAAAAGTTGGAACTACCTGCTGAGTCAGACTCAAAGGTAAAAAGTTGGAACTACCTGCTGAGTCAGACTCAAAAGGTAAAGAGTTAGAACTATCTGCCGAGTCACAGCTACAGAAAGGAGTGTAGAGGTAAAAAAAAAATGGGTAAACTGAATCACAGTAAGGTGGACAACATAAGAATATACAGGAAATACTAGAATACAAGAAAGAAAATACTAGAATACCAGAAATACTATTTGAACTTCCTGTCTAGTGAGTGGAGAACAGGAACTACCTGATTGGTCACAGTAAAAAAAAGTGTAAAGTGTTGTTTTTTTTGTTTTTTTTTACTGTGTCATAGTTTAGCTGGACAGCCGTAGAGCATATTCACTATTTGTCAGGAGAACTTGCTGACTCATGGTTGCTGGTTGCTTGGTTGCAGAGCTCTTAGATGGCTGATAAGGCTCATTACCTGCTGATGAGGTCATCGTTATCGTCGCTCTCCATGTCGTCCTCTATGGCAGCCTGCAGGTCACCGATCCTCTTGAAGGCCAGCTTGAGGTCAGCCTGTAAGCTCTGGTTGGCTGCCTCTAAGCTCTCAATGTCCATTTCCTGTTCAACAATGTGTATGGACATGGTTAAGCTCACAATAGTCAGAAACATCATGGCATCAGAATCAGCTATTCTTTCATGCACAATTACAAGGATACACAAAGAATGAAGTTGTTCTTGGCTGATTTTTAAAAAAAATAAAACAAACTACTGGAAACAATATACTACAAAATAATAATAGTAGAAAAAATAAATACAGACTATACAAACTGAACTGCTTAGAACAGAAACGGAGGATTGAACTTTTTGGAATTTGCATAAAGTATATGAGCTACACAGAGCTGCAGTATGATATGAGAGACATAATGTAGGCAGTACTACAGGCAGTCATCATATATGCTTTTTGTGGCTGGTCTCTTTACAGAGCTATGATGGAGAGGAGCTACAATATAAACTAAAGGCAGTCAGTGGTGCCAGTGTACCAGTTCGTGTTTCTTGCGGCTGGCCTCGCCCTCTTTCTTGGACAGCTCGGCCATCTCCTCCTTCAGGTCCCGGACCTGCCGCTGCATGCGCTTGTTCTGCTCCTTCTCCCGATTCTCCCCGGCCACCCGCTGGTCGCGCTCCTCCACCATCTTCTCCAGGTTCTCCTTCAGACGTGTCACCAGGCCCTGAGGAGGAGACAACTCTTAAGGTGCGTGTGCACACCTAGCCGACTTCACAGCACCATCATTCTAAGCCTGTTAAGGGTATAACTGTACATAGAACATCAACAGCAGTAAATGTGTATGACCGTAAACTAGTCCATACACTCTGATATGACCTATAGATGCACATGTTACTAGCGATAACCACCGTTGTTAGTAAGAAAAGAAAGTAGTACAGCAACTGAACAGGTTTCTTTAACACTGAGCTGCACACTTTTGTATGTTTTAAACTGAAGGCTATTCTTTGTTGCAACCGGGTGATAAGTGGGTTAACAGTCTTTGAGGTGCACTGTTATACAGAATTAATGAACTTGGTGGAGGAAACTTCACTCCACACTCTGCACTGTGAAGTTCTTTGCCTCTACATCATTTATTAATTCTGTATAACAGCACACTTCATTGCCCGTTATCCCTTACATATCATGTGATGCTTATACTGTTACACTCCATATAGCCGCATTTCTATTTCCTCATTTATGTCTTCAAATTATTATGGTATTCTATATCGTTTCTAAACTATTGTCAGTTACACATACAGTTGGTTTCAGGTTTCAGGTTTCAGGTAAATATCATATTACATTGGCATTCCACTAATTTTTAAGTTCAACCGATTTTGGAAAAGACCATTTGCTCTGTGCAATGGATTCTGACCGCATAAAACTACGTATAGTTGATGGAATGCGCAGGCTTCTCTCCAAACATCTGCCTTGCTATGTGCCCATACCACCCACCAACCCTGACATTTCAATCACCCCACCACCCCTGCTGACCTCACCCCACCAACCCCAAC
>PYXC01000950.1:482500-492500 GCA_015244755.2 Tenualosa ilisha | reverse complement strand
TGGTGCTGATGCTGCAGGCTGGGCGTTACCTGGGCGACGGCGGCCTTGTGCTTCTTCATGAGCTCGTTCATCTCCTCCTGGTCCTCCTCCAGACGAGACTGCACGTCATTCTTCTCCTTCTGCACACGACTCAGCTGCTCATCCAACTGAGAGACGCAGAGAAGAGGAGGAGAGAGGAGGAGGAGAAGAGAAAGGAGTGAGAGAGAGAGAGGAGGAGGAGAAGAGAGAGTGGGGGGGGGAGAAAGAGACAGACAGAAAGAGTGAGGGAGAGAGAGACAGAGAGAAATAAGTGAGAAAGGTGGGAAGAGACAGTGGGCACAGAGAAGTAAGGAGTAAGACAGGAGAAAGAGGAACGGATAAAAGAGATACAGATGTTCCAGAGAGAAAAGTTGGGGGAGTGAGAGAATAGGGGGAAATGAGGGAAGTGGAGGAGACACGGTGTGACTAAAATATTGATCACTGTTAGGAAAAAAAAAAAAAAAAAAAAAACACTCTTTAAGCAATACCCCAGCGGTCTTCGATTGTTGGCTGCAAGTCTGCATGGGCACGAGTCAAACATTCGTTGGAAGAGAAATTTACATCGGTAGCTGCCTTCTGGAAGGTTCGCCGTTGTTTGTCTTGTTAGCAAAATGGCTTTCAATGGGTGAGCCCTGGGCACTTGAGCAGACGCGTTCAAAACGCTATTTTTAAAACACTCTGACACAGCATCATCAGGGTCTCTATGCCTGAACCCAAGCAAAGAGGACATTGGACATATAGCCACCAAATAATAAGTAAGTCACCAAATAAATGCATCATAATGAATGACTTTCTGGACTTTTCTTTTAGAGTGACTAGTAGTTTGCAGTCACTTTTATTCACAGCACAACACACACTCACAACTATGAGTTTGGGAGCCACCCCCGGAGCTGCACCATTGATTCTATTTAAATGTTGAAAACATTCCCCTCTCATCCACAGTCACCTTCTCTTCCAGCAAGGTACCCCATGACAATAACAACCCATCCAACAAAGCATCACTGACGAAGCTCAGCAGTAGTGATATTGATGTGAAATAATGACACCCCTGTAAGCTGTGTGCGCTGGAGGCTGTAATTGACTGTGTGTGTGTGTGTGTGTGTGTGTGTGTGTGTGTGTGTGTGTGTGTGTTTTAGAGGCCCAGACAGGAACAAGTGGCTGTAATTGCCTATGTGTTTGGGAACTCTAAAAGATAGTGAGATTGAGGAAGATTAAGGGATTTCATCTGGATCTCTTTATCACCAGTCTCGCCAGCATAAAAATGAATTTATGAATTCATTTCTATGAATGGCTCGTGGTCTAATCTAATGTGTGTGCAATATGCATGACTAAACATAAAAAAAAACAATTTAAAAATATATGTTACTTTTACTGAAACCGAACAGATCTTAAAATACATCATCTTTTCAGCCCTGTTGGACAAACTTTCATTGACAGAGGTGCAGAGCCTCAGTCTCCCAGCCAACAGTCCCTGGGCAGCAAAGGGGCTCTTGGTACTGAAAGCACTTGCCTGTGATACCAGCATGCCTGCTCTTACAGACCATTTCAAGAGAGTTTGCTTATTAGCATCACAGCTGTAAAAACAGTCTATAGATTGGTCTCAGTCTGTGATGTCTGCACGGCTGTTCTTAAAGAGTGCTAGCCTGTGGTGCTTTTAAAGTGCTTTGAAGAGGAGACCCAGGGCAGCCAGGGGGAGAGAGAGAGAACAGAGGCACAGTAAATGTCCATTACCTGCACCTGCAGCTCCCCCCACTGACCCGCATGCGTTTGAAATGCAAGGAGAACTAACGCTGGGGCAACAGTGAACATGGAACTCAAGCACGGTGCATCTGCCATGCAAAAACAGAGACAGAAAACTGGTCTATTTTTTTTTTTTTCCCCTGAAAACACCTGCCACAGACACGCTGCTCTCACATCTGGTGTAGCGAAATCCACTCATTAGAGAGGAGGTGTGTTGTTGCAGTCTCCAGTTAGTGAGCGTTCCACTTTAGTGTTGCTTTTAGGGTAGACAGACTATAAGGGTGCTGTGGATGTATGTTCACCACATCAAAGACCGTTGCCAAGAGCATTGTTTTACATTAGTAACAGGAAGTGATGTGGTTGTTGTCTCTCACTCACCGACATCTTGGCCTTAGAGATGTCCTCCATCTGGATGTGCAGGTCCTCAATTTCCAGCTCCATCGCCTTACGGGCCTTTACCGCTGCTGCACACGTGAACTCTGACTCCTCTAGCTGAGAGAGGAGAGAGGTCAAAAGGTCAGATGAGTAGGCAGCCACAATCACAGAGCATAAACGTTGGCTAGGTTATATCGTAAGGGTAAAACATCTTATTTTACATTAAATAGGAAAATAAATGAATATTCATATAACCATTTTTTTGTATTGCATCCCGATTACCTGCACAAGAAAATAGCAGATGAACTGTTTGTATATCTGAATGTTTTTAGATATACTGTGGTTTGGCTGGATATATAACGGCATGCCTAAAAAACTTAATTTGCAAAAATGCAATGCAATAAATACATTATAAACTAATGTTAAGCTAAGACCTAACATTAGATGAAGGCTATACAAGATGAAAGTACAGTATGTGATGCTACAAACTCATAATTGCAGTGTCATGCAAGACTTATTGCAACTCAACTTAATACAACTCAACAAATGCTGTGCCTTACAAAGTGTTATTCCAAAACACAGCAGGGAGAAGTTTAAGAATATGCTCTCTTACAGTGTTTTGTATAGCTTGCTTTAGTGTTTAAGTATTTGAAAAGATAGAGAGAGGGTTGTGAGCATCTTGTTGAGTGTAGTGTGCTAGTATTCATTAGCTAGTGTTGAGTGTTGAGATAGCAGAGATGGCAGTAGACCTGGTTCTTGAGCTGCGAGATCTCCCTCTTGCTGGGAGCGTTGTTCTTCAGGTGGTCCAGCATGATCTGAGCGTCGGCAAGAAGCACCTTGGTGCGCTTCAGGTCCTTCTTCAGACGCTTCTCCGTCTCCACGTCCCTGTGGCTCACCTGCGCAAGTAAACAGAGGACACTCAGAGGGACTACACAAAACCCTCGTTTGAGGCAGACTGTTTCAATGTTCACAGCAGGCTCCAGGAGAACATCGGGGGCACAGTGCAGTATCCAAATGTGTGCGCTAAGACACAGACATGAATAGGCATGAAAAGTGCATTCAGTTCCCTATCTTTTAACAGTGACTTTTCAACTCTTAAACGGACCATTTAATATCTCCACAGCACACAAAAACTTTAAAAACCTGTGTGTGTGTGTGTGTCTCTGTGTGTGTGTGTCTCTGTGTGTGTGTTGTACCTGGTCCTGGGCGCTGAGCAGCTTGGACTCCAGATCTCTGCGCTCCCTCAGGACCTTCTGCTTGTCGTCGTACTCCTCCTCCAGCTGAACCTCCATCTGCTTCAGCTGAACACAGGGACACACAGGGACAAGAGGGGTCAGCCCAGGATTTCAAACACACACACACACACCTAAACACAGACACTGACTACACACAACACACATAGACTACAGAAACACACACACACACACACACACACACACACACACACACAGATATATACATGCGCACACAAATGCACACACAATTAATGAAGTATTCAATCTTTATCACACACACATGAACACGCAGACACAGTGCACACACACTTAATGACATACTCAATCTTTATATCACACACACAAAGAAACCAATGACAGATCCAATGAAGTTGAACATCAACACCACAGCTTCTCTGCTAACGCTGGTCTCATCAAAGAGGCTAATTACGCCGGCTGATAAGGAAATTATGTTGTTTCTGCGTCTTAAATCTGATTACTGGGTGTTAATGAAACCACTGTGGTGGGGTTGTAAACAGCATTAGAGCTGTAAGCACCACTGTGTGCTGTAGAGGGATCTACCTCACAATCTCAAAAAGGAAATGAGATTCATTACAGCACCCCCAAACCTCCCCATCTAATCCACCAAGGCACTGCTTATTTACTAGATGCTATAATCCAGTGGTCACTTATAGGAAAGCACACGTATGCCTTTAGCTATAAACCTGAGGGTTTCCTAAGCATCCAACCAATGATCTTGGTATTCCAACCATCAACATTCTTTAAGGGCCCTCAAATACATCATGACTTTTCACTTGCTGACTGTAAAGGCTAGGTTGTATTAAGAGTAGAGTGTTATTCACAGTATAGCTAGTCCATCATCATCAACTAATCACAGTATTAACTGTAACTAACCATAGCTACGGATCCCTTATCCTTGGAGATGTCATTTTTTTCCATTCTAAAACTTGTGAATAGGTTTTAAGAGATAAAAGTTGATTAAGGAGCACTCAATCTCACATGTACAGCACACAGTACATAGAGTAGTCACTCAGATGTTTTTAACTCAGTTGACATTATGCCTGTGTACTCTCTAGGATGGTATTGAACCCTTGGTACTAATGCTGTTAGCATCCTAGCATCAGCGCTGAGCAACTGGATCGCTAATACGTCATGCTGTTAGCATCCTAGCATCACTAACACGTCACCTAGTACAGAACTCTTGTTCCTTGCTGTTAGCATCCTAGCATGTTGTCACTGAGCTACCTGATTACTGATGCATCACCTGCACCTCTTTAAGTTTAGGTGGAAAGCAGGACGGCTTCGTAATCGAAGCGCCAGCTCTAGTCAAGAGATGAGGCTCATTCATACTTGGAAGAAGCCTTTTGTTGCCATTCATTTAGCACGTTTTCTTAGAACTTACAGATAAGAACAAAACAGAGCAATGCTTGGAATGTCTACTACACATTGATACACAATGGATCCTAATATAGTGAAAGTGCTTTGTGTTTTGGGAGCCCCCATCCCAGAGTCAGAGGATGGGAGAGTGGGATGGCTTTTGTGTCAGAAGCGGGAGGGAGCTGAATTGGGGCTGAACCGGGCTGGATCGGGTCTCTCCTTCTTACCTTCTTGCTGCAGGACTGGCGGATCTCCTCCACCTCCTCATCCTTGCCCTCAATCTCCTTAGAGTGCTGCTGGCGCAGCCTCTCCATCTCCATCTCCAACCGTAGCTTAGCCTAAAACACATACATACACACACACACACACACACACACACACACACACCCACACACACAAATTTACTTCACTTCTGAATGACACTTTTTAAGACATAATAAAAAAAAAAACCTTTTTTTAAAAGTCTAAAAAAATTACTTTTTCAGACCAACTCAGACACTCATAAATAGCCTCTCTGCAGTGGCCTCACGTCTCTGCTGAAAGCCTCCCACTGCTAACATCTACTTTGACTGAATAAGAAAAACCCTTTTCTCCTTGCCTCCCTTCTGAACTACTGAGGACAGTTCTGATGGTTTCAGGATCACCACTTTAGACGCGGCCACATCTGTTCACCTGTGGCCTCATCTGTGAACTTAGTGATGTCCGTGTTTGATACGTCATGACTTATGGTTATGTACATGAATATAGTATTACCTTCTCTTTGTCTGGTAAAAGTACACATTCATTAAAGATCAATGCCTCACTGAAATATTCCTTTTGCAATGGAACACCACAGACTGAATATGTGTGGGCGTGCACACACGGGCGCATACACACACACATTCCTTGCTCCAACAACTGAATGATACCAGCATTCCTGACCCAAGCCCTCCACAAAAACACACTCAACGTCCAAGTCTAATCCACCTATGTGGTGTCTATTTACCAAATGCTATAATGCCTCACCCACTCATGCACACAAACACACACACACACACACACTTCTACTTGCTCCAACAGCTGGATGGTACCAGCAATCCTGACCCACCCACCCCATAATCCTCCCAACGACAGACACACACACACACACACACACACCTGCTCAAGCATCTGGATGGTTCCGGCCTGCTCGTCCAGTTCCTCCTCCTGGTCCTTGACTTTGGCCTCAAGGTCGCGCAACTGTTTCTTCATCTTGGCCAGCGAGGCCTCATCCTTGGACTCCTGTGATGACAAGTCCTGCAGCTCAGCCTCCAGCTGCTCCACCTTCAGGTTGGCTGCACACAACTCCATGTCCTTGTCCTGCAGAGACAGGATATAGAGAGGAAGAGAGAGAGAGAGGAAGAAGAAGGGTGGGATAGAGAGAAAGGGAGAGAGAGAGAGAAAGCGAGAGAGAGAGATAGGTGGGAGAGAGGGGTGTTGGTGAGGAGCAGATTTCCAATTCCTTTCCCAGTCCTCACTTCTTGAGTTCCCCAATTCTAAATGACAAATCTCCACTGAATTCCAACTGAATTTGAGCAAACCCATCATTATTGTTTGCAAATGTATGAACACTTGACCCTCTCTGAGAGGCGTTTGAAAGGTCCAGGAGAGGAGCAGAAGCAGGAGCAGGCTTCTCTACCTGGAGTTGCTGTCTGAGTGTGAAGACCTCTCCAGTCAGGATGTCCTTCTCTCGGCTCAGTTTATCCCGCAGGGTCCGTTCTCTCTGGACCTCATCATGGGCCTGGGTCTGCTCCAGATCAAACCTGCATGCAACAAAATCACCACATCATCAGATAATGGACCTCATGGTGGGCCTGGGTCTGGTCCAGGTCAAACCTGCATATCATCAGACAATGGCTTACACAAACACTACGGAAATGTCCATGTGGTTTATAGACAGAGTGGTCAAAGCAGGGACAATTCCACAGCATCAGCTGAGGCACAGGAGAACTACATATATGTCTGTGTGGTCTCCACTCCAGACTGTCAAACTATCAGACTATCAAGACAGAGTGAGTGAACTACTATTTCACGCACAAACACAAATACCCTACTTGAACTCTACACTGTCTGGTGTGAGCAAAGAGTAGTTAGTAGTCCACCTGCCATTCAAATTGGGTCTCTCCATTACTCACAGTACACTTCGACGGCGTACGTAAAAAGAACACCAACAGAATGGCACAGATTTGCTTCTTCTGCGTTGTTTTGTAAATCTATATAACAACCTACAGACGCTCATAGGGTGGAGACAAAGCTATTTTGTCTAAGGCTGTAAGAGGGAAAGAAAGGAGGTAAAAAAAAAAAAAAAATGGCAGTATCTGTCAGCATGGCTGCACTGCTATGATAATGTTCTTCATTAGCTTCAGAGGAAGTGATTTCCTGGCCCCTTCTGTGTTCCCAGAATGCCTTGCTGATTAGGTCTGTATTGTGCTGTGTTCTCCGCTGCGTTATCAGCGTCCACCTTTCGGCGTCGACAGGCGCCTGCTCATTTGCCATCGTATGCTAATCACAAGCACAATGCTCCACAAGTCAATGGTGCGGGGCGCTGCGGATGGCCGTGGGTGCTAGGAAACGCATTAGCAGGCAGGCTGTTCTGTTCGAAGCTTTTCACCGGCTCCATTCAGATTGTTATGGGCTTTTCTTTCCCTCTGTCCTCAAACTTCTTATTAGGTGTGAAGATCTTGGCCAACACAGTTCAGGTTGACAGATTACTCACACTAAGCCTTGCCCTTTAAATTTTCTTTCTCTCTGTGTTGTGTGTGTGTGTGTGTGTGTGTGTGTAAGGGCACCAGAATTTAATTCCTGAGTGTTATCACATAGGGTGTGAATGTGGATGTGAAATTTTAGTTTTTTATTTTTCATTAATTTGCAAAAACTTCTACAATTGTGTATTTTGCTGTCATTATAGGGCACTATAATGTGTGTGATTGGGGAGGAAAAAATGTAAACGACTTAAACGACTCTGGGAAATGGCTGCAGCATAACAAAAGGTGAAAGGGGAGTGAATACTCTCTGGAGGCACTGCATTTTGAGAGGCAGGGGCTGAGTTTGGACTAAATGAGGACAAAGGATCACTAACAGGATGTTCTGAGACCCATGTTGCCAATTGTGTGTGAGTATATGTTAGCTACTTACTTCTGCCATTTCTTCTGCTGGTCATGGTTGTGTCTGTGTATCTGTGTGTGTGTGTGTGTGTGTGTGTTAGTGTTAGTTCAATTGAGCTGTTTCTTCTGCAGGTTCTGGTTGTGTGTGTATGTGTGTGTGTGTGTGTGTGTGTGGTGTGTGTGTGTGTGTGTGTGTGCGCGCGCGTGTTTGTCTGTGTCTCTCTGTCTCTGTGCATGTGTGTGTGTTAGCTTACCTGTGCTGTTTCTTCTCCAGGTCATGGTTGTGTCTGTGTATCTGTGCGTGTCTTAGCGTTAGTTCATTTGAGCTGTTTCTTCTGCAGGTTCTGGTTGTGTGTGTGTGTGTGTGCTTGTGTGTGTGTCTCTCTGTCTCTGTGCATATGCGTGTGTTAGCTTACTTGCGCTGTTTCTTCTCCAGGTCGTGGTTGCGGCTCTGCTGTCCCTCCAGGTGCAGCTTGGTGTCCTGCAGCTCAGAGCCCAGGCGCTGGCACTTCTTCTTGAGCTGCTGCAGAGAGCGCTGGGCCTCGTCCTGGTCCGCCTGCAGGTCTGCCAGCTGGGGTAGAAGGAGTGGGAGTGAGAGAGAGAGAGCGAGAGAGACAGAGGAGAGAGAAGAGGGGGTAGAACAAGAGAGAAAGAGAGATGGGGGGGCAGAGAGATAGAGATGGAGTAAGAGAAAGAGGGAGGGAATGGGGGGATACAATAAGTCTTTAAAGGCTTGTAGAAAAGAACACAGACATTCTGTTTCCTTGGTGTCTTCCAAAGACGCAGGTAATGACTAAGACTTCGATACTGAGTCACTGTGAATCATCTTCAAAGTCCATCCGGAGCATAACAAAGAGTCTCAACAACATAGAAGACTGTCCATATGTTTAGGTACATAAGTGTGAATGTGAGTGTGTGTGTGTGTGTGTGTGTGTGTGTGTGTGTGTGTGTGTGGTGTGTGTGTGCGCGCGCGCATGTGGGACTGAGAGCAGAGAGGGAGTCCGAGGGAGTGGGAGGGAGAGAGAGAAAGGGGGAGAAGGAGATGTCAGTGAAGTCAAGATACTCGTTATAGTTGATTCATTTTTACAGCACATCAGGTTATTAAGACTGATGTGTGCCAATTAGTGCGGTTTGCAGAGGGCATGTGTGTGTGGTGTGTGTAGTCAGGTAGTTGCACGTTTAAGCATTCATGTGTTGTTTGCCGTCAAACGGCAGGCACAAACAGGGTGTGTGTATGGTTTGACTGGTGTGTGGGTAGCTGGGGAAAGGGATGTGAGAGAGAGGCAGTACCCTCCTCTCCAGCTGTCTCTTGGCTTGCTTCTCGGTCTCCAGCTTGTCATCGAACTCCTGCTGCAGCCTCTTCTTGGTGAAGTCGTTCTCACGCACAGATCTCTCGTACTTCAGTCGCCATTCTCCTCCTGTGACACACACACACATACACACACACACACACACACACACACACAAGGTCAAAGAGCATGGAAAGAAAAAGGAAAGGGCATACTGATGGCAAGACCCCGTCCTCATATGGTGCATTCATCTTTAATATGCGAGCATAAAATCAATCTGCACTGATCGACTTCTCCCCTTTTGCCACTTGCCGTTACCTCACGTCCGCACCTGTGCCTGAGTGTCAGGTAGGATGCGTACACCTTCCAAGCGTACAAAGAAGGGGCATGCCAGGAATGGAGTGATATACAAACATGCTGCCCCAGAGCTAATGCACACACACACACACACCACACACACACCACACACACACACACACACCACACACACACACACACACACATACACACCTGCTTTTGGGTTCTGCAACTTAGTATTCTCTTCATTGCAAAATAACCTGACAGCAAATCTATCCATACTTAGGTTTCACATTGTTTTCACAGTGTTATCACAAGAGTAGAGCTTTTTTATTGCTAGGCAAGCAGAGTAGCAGCTCTGATGTTAGCATGGGCTTTCCCATGACCCTGCAGCCTGCACTCTTTCAGCACCAAGGACAGCAACGCCAGTCAGTCAGTCAGTCAGTCGACTGGAACTCAGCATCTGCAGTAGCATGCTGAAGAGTTTTTTATATGGTATGGACGCACACACACAGACTGACATACACAACATAAATTATTTATGAAA